>JAULCD010157917.1:0-11004 GCA_032361085.1 Calliostoma canaliculatum
AATATTAGTTTATTTCAATAATGTCCAATATCAAACATAATTAGGCTGTTGAAAACGTATCCTGTGGTAATTTGTTTAAAAGAGCTCCTGTAGGAGCTCTTTTAAACAAATTTCAACAGGATACGTTTTCAACAGAATAAGGTATCAGGGGTTAAAATACTCACACCCCTACAGAAGCTCTTTTAAACAAATTACCAAAGGATAAATTTTCAACAGAATAAGGGGGTCAGGGGTTAAAATACTAACACACTATTTCAGCACTTTAAGAGTTAGTTATCTTTTATTTCATATGTCGGAAATAAAGAAACCGTGAGAATGGCCCTGTTAACCTAAATTAAATATGACAAAAAGTTAATAATTTTAACATATTTATTTCTGCGGTAATGTTTAAAAAAGATATGTGTTAATCACGATATACTGTAAAAAGGTGTTACCTTCATTGAGAGACGATTGGTCATCAGTGTCTTGGTCGAAGGCCGTACATACTGGACAAAGCTGACCTTCGTTTCCTTTCACGTCGTCTTCATTGAGCACATGCTGCTCAGCTGCAGTATGTAAATTTATCACAAATAGTAACAGTTCATATTTGTCAAAAAATAAACGTTTTTTTCTTTCACCAAAATATTTTATATCGTAGCTAGCAAAATAGGCATTATGATTCAAATTAAATACAATTTACATACTTTCTTGTCCCATCATATTTTGTGTCGTTATTTATGATTTTATTATTTGTTATGATGTAATGTCCTTCAATACGGTACACATACGAATAAGGTTTATTTAAGACAACCACATTATACAGTATAATGTGTTCGTAATACAGTCAGTTGTCAAGCATAACATCTTTACACAGTGGGATGCGGCCTTTCAGATAAGATTATTGTATCCTTGTCAAGCATGCCTGACAACGGGACAAGAATGTTTTCCGAAACGCCACACCCCAATCTATAAAGAGGTTGTAATTTATGAAGCTCAGTTAGTTTATTACCACCCACCTTGTAAAATTCAAATTTATACAATGGGACAATAAATTTTGATGACCAATGCCAAAACTGTTGGGAACCGTTGTGTAGTTGTGCAATGGGATTAACACTCGTTTTTAAAGTGCAGTTATCAACCGTTTTGTCATTTGAAAACTATGTCTAAGGGCCTGGTGGTTAAAATCAGTAATTAAACTTTTCACCTGACTATTATTATGCCTATGATTCTTTACAGGCATTTAGATGTTGGTGTATTTGGTGTTGGTGTATTTATAGCCTGAAACACTATTGATTGCGACTTCTTTAATTGTCAGGTGACGAAGGGGCAAGGAATAGCCCAGAAACGTCGTGTTTTACAATTAAAAGAGTCGCAATATATAATATCTCATAGTTTGTTGTGCCTGTTAAAAATAAGAAATAGAAAACAAAACTTACAATTAGGACACTTGAACCACGCTCCAGCAGTCATATGCAAACTGCTCCACACTCGGATATTCTCCTGATTCAGCCCATCATACACCTCACCACGGTCAGGAAAAAGCTGGATATATTTCTTTCTTAAATCCAGAATTCTAGACATACTTTCATCGGTAAACCTCTGTCCATTCCTGACCAGTTTCCACAATTCATCCACTTCTACTTTAACTGAGGGCGAACCATGTTCTTGATCACTAGGTGAGAGACTGGTTTCTTCGAGAAAAATCAATGTGCTGATCCTCAGTATTTCATTCTTGGCGTCAACAGCTTCTTGTTTCGAAAAGACATTTCTTTCAGAAAGAAGCCATTTTCTGAAGGAATCAAGGTATGTCGTGATTTCTTCCTTGTCACTTATTTCTTGGGTTACCAACCATTCATATCTTTGTTCTAAGTGTTGTACATGCAGGAGCAGCTCAGACTGACTTTTAAGACATGATAAACGTGACTCCTCAGTTCGTGCTCTTTGTAATAATTTGCCAATATCAGAGTGACAACCAAGGACGTCCATGTCATCTTGTATTCTTATTGTCAGTTCCTGAACTCGTTCATCTGAACTGCTTTTGTATGTGGTTTTGACCAGCTCAATATTCTGCTGTACAGTCTTCAGAATGGATCCATATCTGGTATTCTGTCTTATAGGTGTCCCACACCATGGACAACCAGGAAGACTTATAGTTGGTTTGTGTACAAGTTCATCAACTATGTTGTCCAGAGAACTCACTTCCACAATGTGACCACAGTCGTGAAGATGAATAAACCGAGCAGTAGCAATGTCTTCAGTTTCCGGGAGGAATGGTTTCACATCATCCAGGTTACACTTCCTGCAGAGGTTGGGACATTCTTCTCCACAGAGGCCAATACATGTGTGCTTGCATTTCAGCAGTTTCCTGCATCGTTTGTCACATCGGGGTCGGTCACAAGGTTGGCTGCATTTCTTTTGGCATTTGTAGTGTGAGCAAATCCATGTGCAAGGCTCAAGACAAGGCTGACATTTTTGTCCACATTTTTGTTCACATTTTCTGTGTTGACATGAATTCTCACAAGCAGCCGAGCAAGGTGGACATTGTGAGCAGGAACTGGTGCACTCGTGGCCACAGATCAAGGTCTTGGTACACGGCAACATGCATGGCTTGTGTAATCGCCCTTCACCACACTCTTGACATGACCCCTGACATTGATGACTGCATGACAGAGTGGCTGTGCATTTAGACACACAATGTGCTGTGTCTTTATCCAAACACAAAACGTCTCCTTCATGTCCACATGGCCAGTGTTTTGTCACAGTTTCATAACAGATATGATCCCTACTACAGATATTTCCGCACTTGTGCCCACATGCCAAAATTTCATCACAAGCATGTTGACATTTATGATCACGAGGGTCAAGTGAGCACGGAACTGAATCAAAGTGTCTACAACCCGGCAACATCTTTTCCACAAGTTCCTCACATTCGCATTTTTCTGAACATTTTCTAGGGCATGGATGGCTGAATGGGCAGTTTCGTTTCTCACAAGGTTCCGTGCATTGATAATGCTGGTGCATTTGATCATAGGCGTGACACTTACGTTTGCAACTGTGGCCACAGTCAAGTACGAATTCACAAGACTTCATACACCCACCGTCTGGAACACGGTTAAACATTTCAGGGTCAGTAATGACTATTTTATCGTCTGGATGTGTTTGACAGTACAGTTCAAGACCTGGTCCACACTGGTTTAAGCTTTTAAGATCCTGGACAACATTTTTCCATGTTTGGCTCTTACTTGTTAACAGATCAAAATTGCCAATGACATAGAGTCCTATCTTTGCCCTTGACAACGCAACACATATCCTGTTATCAATTTTGAGAAATCCAATCCTGTTTTCAACATTGCTACGAACCAGAGATAAAAGAATGATGTCATTTTCTTCTCCCTGATAGTTGTCCACTGCTGTAATGATAACTCCGGCTTGTGACTCTTCCATCATTAGTGATCGGAGGCGAGAAACTTGTGCAGAATATGCGGATAAAACTGTAACTTGTCCTGGTGTGTACCCTTGTTTGAGAAGGTATCGGCAAAGTTGACTCATGTACTGTGCCTCAAATTCATTCAAATGACTCAGAAGCTCTCGGTTTTCAGACTCTGGGGAACTGTGGTCAATAAAAAATATATTTTTACTAACTCCCTTAACATCACTGTATGACTGTACAGAATCATGATCTTTCAGATTCTTGTATATGTGTTTCATCACCCTAGATATTGAAGGCCTCATCCTGTGCTGAAGTTCAAGGGTGTCACAGTGAAGACCATTGTTGATCATTCTTTCAAACAATGATAGGTCTAAATGATACTGTTTTGCCAATTCGTAGACATTTGGACTTGGTCTGAGCTGTTGGTGGTCACCAATAAGAATCAAATGTTGACAGCCAGCACTCAATGAGGTGACTATGTGACCTTCTAACACCTCGGCTGCCTCCTCGACGACGATGATAGGGGGTTGGATGTCACTGAGGATGGAATGGTACCTGGCAGCTCCCGTTGTTGTCATTCCAATGACATCAGAATGTTCAAATATGTATTTGTCTACTAATCCATTTGCTTCTTTGTATCTATCTGCTGTGTTTTGGCATTCTGTTTTTAATGGCTCCATCACATGATGTATTCCTTCACAAAACTTGTCCACCCAAAATCGATATAGTCTCCATCTGTCAGCTGGTTTCAAGGCTAAAATATCTGTCACCTTATTTGCTTCTGAGTCCTCCATTTTTGTCAGAGACAAAATTTCCTTTCGTAATCGCATTTTTAGTGTGAGTCTTGAATCTTTTTTTCTTTTTTCACTATGTTTCCTATTCCATTCCTTGTCTGTCAAGTCACAGTCTGACAGACTAAAGGCCAAACCATTGTCCCTGAGAGAACATAAGTTTTTTGTCTGTCTCATAATAAACTCGTCAATGTCATCAACTTTTCGTTCCTTGCTTGTGTCATCAAGTTCCTCATCAATGTCTTCATTGCCAGTTTCAGTTTTGATATTTTTCTTATTTGTGTCATTCCTTCTGTCACATTTTTGTTTACCAATACCTTTTACGTCAAGCCATTCCAATATTGCAGATGGTGCATCTTTGGCCACTTTTACTATCTGTTTGTAGAGCTGCTTCATGAAAGGCTTAAGCTGGTCCTCATGCATAATCCCAGAAGCAGTTCCATCAATCTGTTGTCCATATTCCTCAATTTCTTGTTGACATTTTGTAAAATCATTCCTCAGTTGTTTTCGTATCTCTAAGATATCACTTATTTCATCATCTTGATTCTGTTTCATTCGATAAAGATCTACTCGTCTACGATTAATGTTGTGGTTGATCAGGTTTTCATTTTTAGATCTTCCACCAACCCGTAAAACATCTCCTTTGAAGAAAGAAATTATTCCTTCAAGAAACTGATCAAGAGCATGGTTTGTGTAACAAACGACTAAGAGAGGTTTTGATGCATTTGGATTCCAAGCATGTCTATTGTTCAACAAGGCTTTCATGATCTTGAGACCAACATAAGTTTTCCCTGTTCCAGGAGGCCCTTGAATGATGGCAAGTTCTTTTGTGAGAGCTGTCTGAAAGGCTCGATACTGAGATTCATCCATTTGTAGACGTTCGGGATGAGGCCATTCATCCCCTGCAAAAATGTTAGTGTGCACTGTCTCATGAATGTAATCGTCTTCACACCAGTTTTCATCCAAAGATTCAAAGTCAACTGATTGGTGATATTTCACTGCTCTACTTGTGGTCAGACATGTAAGATCATATTCAGCTTCATTATCATTAGTCAAATAACCTGGTTTCTCAACTGAGTTTTGGCATTCAACAAAGTACCTTCTGAATGGGAAATTGCGACCATCGATCTTTTGAAGACCCACGAGGATGTGACGATAGGCTTCAAACAAAGCTGGTGTCTCAACCATGAAAAACCTTGTTCGAGGGTCCAATTTAACCTTGCTGTTAAATTTCAAATCGATTTTGCCTTCTTGCAACTTTTCAGGATTTCTGTCGCTAACAGTTGCAAACCGCACTGTTATGAATTTGTCTTCTGAAATACATACCATTGAACCATACATGAGTCTTTTTGTGTTTCTCCAATCCACCCTAGACAGTGACCCTACATCAAACTGTAGTCTGTACACAATACCGTCCGCTGAGCATATCATTCGTCGTATTTTGACATTTTGGTACAACCGCAAAGCTCTTCTGTCCTTTTTGTTTATAAGATCCTGATATTCAGAAATCCCCTCTCTCAGTGGTTGAACAAAGTCTTCTCGAAGGAGCCTAAACTGAACATCCAAATACTCACTAGCATTGGCATAGCTGCCAGATACTTTGTTTTTTGTCAGAAGTGGCTTCAAGTGTGGATTTATGTCATCATTTGTTGGCATTATTGGAACTTTTCTGAAGTCATCCTCACTGGAAAGGATTGCTGCCTGGCTAGCCTCGGCTTTTTCCGCTTTAAGAGTTTCCAGTTCAAGTAATATGTTGGAATGGTACTCGCCAAGAAAGTTTCGCACACGTTTGGCCAAAGCCATTAACACCAGTCTGGGCACAACTGTCGGATCACTGCCTGTATGTGATACCTTTTGTATGTTCAAAATACTAATCATATCACAGAAGAATGACTGCAAGCTAGAACTGTCCAGTGTGGTAATACCTTCAATTATTCTTGAATATAATGAACGCAACTTATTACCAAAGAATTCTGCTTTATGAAGCTGCGCTATGATCTGTGAGGAACTCAGTTGAATAACTGTAGATGAACATGCCTTTGATATCACAGACACAAGCAGAAGACAATCATCAAGTGATGCAGATTTATCCTGAAGTAAAGTATCTAAGCTGCCAGACAATCTTGCTAAAGTTAATCCTACAACCGTTGGAGATTTGGATTGTAGATCGTGAAGGAAAGCAAAGTCAATTCTTTCACCATCTTTTTTATATGTTATCAACTCATCATCACCTGAGCTATCAGTATCTTGTTGTATGGTGGGTACAACAAGTGTTCGTTTTTCCCTTGTTTTTGGTCGCCTTTGTTTAATGTCTGGGACTTTCAGAATACCAGGTTGATTTTCAGGCTTTATAGAACAATGCTTAGGTTTGTTAAATGGCTTTGTTGGAAGGAATCCCAACATTTCAGCAGGGGCAGGTTTCATTATTGATTTAGTCTTCCTGCCTTTCTTTGATTTTGTTCCTAACGAATGATTTACACCCTGTAATGCACTCTTATCAGGACTAGCCATTACTGTATTCAATGGACGACGTACATTTGAGCAAGCAATGTCGTTGACCCCTTGAAACGTTGTCTTTGTTTTGTTTGTAGATATTATTTTTGGAATCTTATGACGTACAACCATATCCTTGTTAACGTGGTCATTTGGTGATGAATTTGCCGCTCGGTCGACTGGAACCTCGTGCTCTTTACTATCTAAAGTTTTAACAGAGCAATTTGAAGTGGGTACGAGAGTGTAGACCTCACTTACGTCTCCAAAAGTAATTCCACCAATCTTGCTTGCATCCTGTGAAGAAAGGGGAAAAAAGTCCGAGTTGTCCCTTTGTCTGAAACATCTGTCACTGTGTGCTCTATCAAAATGTTTAGACTTCCTTTCACGGCCTTCTCCTTCAATGCCCAAATCTAATGGAACATATTTAGTCTTTTCCTTGTGTTTGGACTTATGTTTCCGAACACTTGTGTCAGAGTGTTCCTCTTTATCGTTGTGAGGTGGCAAATACGTATGTTCAAACTCTGCCCATGGGGGAAGTGGTGATGTACGTGAAGCATCTTCTTCACCTACAACAACAGTACCTGCTGATGCAGGCGGTTGTCTCCCATTCTCTTCATCACTCCTAATGATAAAACCAGCCAAGTGCTTGAAACTGTTTTCAGAAGAAGGCCCTTTGTCGTTTTTCTTGCAAATAGTTTGTTTTTTTGCAAGTGTCTTTGGTGATGATGAAAGAGCAGGAAAGTCTTCCATTCTCAAATTTAAATATGTCTGTAGTATTTTACTCTTTTGTTGATCCTGAAGCACATAAAATTCTGGATTAATCCTTACCGTGCGGCACTGTTGTGGAAAAATTACCCTGCGTGATATGTCCCGGAATTTTGAAAAGTTTGCCTATCCCAATTAGTGCCTCACTTAACATCGCCGCCTGTTTGTCCATGTGACTCACGGAAATATCCGGGTCAGACTAGTAGCCTGACCCGGATATTTCCGTAAGCCGCACTGTAAGGGTTAAGTTTATGTTAGACCCGGTCAGTACTTCATTTGAATGCGAATGTATAGGTACAGTTTGAGTACTTATTCACTCTTTTAAAGTGTTAGATATTTAAAATATTGTGAGGGCAAAGAGTACTTGTGTAGTGTTTGAAATAACCCGTTTTTTTACTTTTTGAAATGGCTTTTTACCAGTCAAACCGGAAATTATTTTGTGCTGACGGCCAAACTATTTACTTAAGCCTTCGAAAGCCAAATCAATTTCAGGAGAAATTAAAACTGTGACTACACTGTGCTGTTGAAAACCTATCCTGTAATGATGTGCTTACATAGGGTTCGTGTAAACAAATTATAACATATAGGTTTTTAACACACAATTTAGATGAGAATGTCGATAATGAAACAAACCAACAATTTTTTAGCTAAGAATAAAAAGGGATAAGGCTTCCAGTTCACTGATCTGCGTTTTAATTGTTACCATATTTAGTCTGTGGCATCTTCAAACTGGTTGTTCTACAACCTATCTATGTTAACACACAGACATAGACAAGTGTTTGACCCATTTGTGTAATCAAACCTATTAAACATCTTTTAAGATAAAAATGTCAATATTATTTTGAATTTAATGTATACGTACGATACCTGGGGATTAATAGGTATTTTCTCTCTCATGTTATGCGACAACGAGCTCCTAAGGGAGCTTTTTAAAACAAAATACCACAAGATAGGCTTTTAACAGCCTGTATCAGTTGGAATTTGAAAACTAAAATGAGCATATGCTGTGCTCAGCACTTTAGAGTTAATAAAATAAATTAGGTTTTTAAATACAGTTGATCATATAATGTTATTTTATTTCATTTTAATAATAATAAAAATAGCCACCTATGTTGTAGGCAAGGTCGGGTAATCGAAACTACAACCCTTTTTTTAAATTTGGACTAATGTGATTGGTGTGCATTTGTGAGCGATTTACCAGCCTGTATATTGTCAATACACGCGCTGAGAACAAGCTTAACATTTGCATATGGGGTTAAAATCTGTGCTATGGAAGCAATGCGATAAAAATAAATAGGTCAATTTATTCGTAACCGATAATGCACAGTTATAACACTAGAGTGACGTCATGGCTGTATTTTAATTCTAAATAAATATGTTTATAAACGTCGCTATAAAGTATTACAGATGTTGTTTCCATAAATATTTGTTCATCTTCCTAAATGATAATTACTCTCAAAAGAAAATCCTATCACGTCTCTTACCCAACAGCCACGTTTCGTTTGCTACCATACTCAAAGCGATTTAGAAGAATTTCATTTCCCACAATAATTGACAAAAAGTAATGACAATTCATAACTAATAGAGCCTCAGCAGGATTATATTTCAATTAATTTTAAAAACTTTAAATGTGACAAAATAAGTAAAATACAACAAATCAGGTTCAGGTTACAAATGTCAAAATTGTTGTTAACTCTGCACTTTCTAACACAAAACTAAGGTTTGTTTTTAAAGGGCACAGTTTACAGCGATTTTGACATTTGTAAACACAATCTATATGATCTCAGTGTTTCTGGAAAAATCCTACTTTCGCTTTCGTTATGAGAAAATATTTATCCTTTTCTTGTTCATCGCCTGGTCTCAAAGTGAAGTCAACTAAAATTCCATAATAACGTTTATAATAAACCGCACACGTATAATACTCAGAGCCACGTTCCTCAAAGCGAACTTAGGTCAAGTTGATCGTAAGTGCTAAATATAAACATTGGCTTACAAGTGTAGCAGTGCAGAGAGGTAGTAGTGCTTTGGCACGGTTCTAAATCAATTTATACGCTACGACAATCATGATTTATAAGCCTATGGTAAGAAACAGTTCGACAGGACATTGTTTCAAAACATATTTATGATACATTAGCTTAAGATCGAACGGGGGTTGTCATACAGGAAATAACATTGAGGATGTAATCGATATTATAGCAATATTGCGTGTGTAAGATATGGTCGGGCCGAGTTATACTAGTAATTAGACATATACTAATTATGTTACAGAATCAACATGAATAAATACCTATTTTGAAACATTTAACAATAATAATCCAAATGAATTTATTGTCTCTAAATTCGAAATTTCCTTACCTTTCGTCAAGCGAATTACCTCCCTTTGACTGAAGAGCTCCATGGTCGTCCTCCGTTGCTGCGCGTGTGTTGAGCTGCACAGTGTGAAGTTGTTGTTTGTTGCTCTGCGACCGAGGTGACGATTGTTATCAGTCATAGTTATTTTAGTTACAAACCCTTTGAATATTGAGCTGGTGTGATTTTGAACCGTGACAATCGTCAGTCACAGCTATTTTTAGTTATTAACCCTTTGAATAGTGAGTTGTTAATATTTGCAACTCTGACAGTCGTCTAGACTAGAGGCATTTTGAAGTTGATACAGTGAACATTGTCAAGGGTCGTCTATTCTGGTAGCCTGACCCGGCTATTTCTGTGAGGCGCACGGTAAGGGATATCCGGCAAGGATCGATGAAAGGGGCCTAAACCTGTTTTCAGCACTCTCGGGGTTAAAACCGTTACGTGTTAAATAGCTGGGATGGGCTGTGTATTAGGAAATATGTCAACGTAAGCTGTCAATTCTATGAACTCTTACTTTCACTTTACAACAAATCTAGGAAATCGCGTTTCATAAAGCGATAAGCCCGTAGCGACAATGGCTGAGGACACGGGGGACGAATGGGTTCGAGTTACAAATGCCAAAATTATTGTACACTGTGCATGTTTCAAAGAAAAACTTTTTGCGGGGGAACGTGCACAGTGTACAATAATTTCAGCATTTGTAAACCAAGTCATTTGAACCAGTGTATGTTTTAGGGAACGGTGCGGTCGTTGAATAAAGAAGATTTCATAAAAACTAAAAAGTACATCAATGTTTAAAACGGTTTTAGCATTTGTAAACCGAATCGACCCGGGCTGACTATAACAATATAGTCAGGGTGAGAGGATATATGTATATAATGATATATCTTATATTAGCACTTACAATCAACTTAGCCTAAGACCGCTTTGAGGAAACGGGGCCCTGATATTGTATATGTATATATTCTGTGACATACATACTTACATACGTACGTACGTACGTACATGCATGCATGCATGCAGGCATACATACATACAGACAGACAAATATGTGTGTGTGTTACAAATAATTATAAGACGGGTGTCCATATATACAGTTCTACTCTCTCTCTCTATTTACCTCTCTATCTATCTATCTATCTGTCTATCTATCTATTTTTTAAAATCTGTATTGTCTCGTGTATTTAATCGGCG
>JAULCD010158028.1:0-11001 GCA_032361085.1 Calliostoma canaliculatum
GATGATGGTGTGGACTGTCTAACTCAATCTTTTTAGACAGTTGTTCGGGCTTCTTTACATTTGACTTTGTATCTGCTTTGATGATGTCCTTATCAGAAGCTCCTGCGTCACTTGGGAAAAATTGCAGACTGTTGTCATTAGATAAATCACTCTTTTGACTAGTGCCTTGGTCTGGTGAACTGACTTCTTTTTCAAGACTTTCCTCATTCAATGGTTGTGATTTTTTATAGCCAAATTTTATGTATTCTTCTTTTTCTTTTTGAACCAAAAATATGCTGTTTTCCAATGTCAAATTTGAGTTCTTTGCATCACACTTTAGCACTGGTTTTGATCTCTGAGCTTTTGCACAATCCTCTGAAACACTGTGTTCACAATTTTTCTGCTTTGAGTCCCCAGCATCATGAGATTCAGGAGAAGCATCACTTGTCCTTCCACATCCACCACTACTGGAAGACTTGCCAAATATATCTAATGAAGTTACTTCTGGAGGAGTGATATCTGGAGGAGTGACATCTGGAGGTGTGATCGATGGAGTCTGGACACTGGGGTCCACTGTGTTCCCACTGACAGAAGCAGCTCCAGACGTCTGGTCAGAGTCACTGTGTGCCTCCTCTTGTATAACTAATCCTGTCATTTTAAAAATATCATTTAATATGTCTCTTCTTTTTATTTTCTTCAGGGATGTCAGCATTCTTCCTATTGTTGCCCTTTGTCCTTCAGCCGTAATAAAAAGACCTATCACTTTCTTAGTTTTACATCCTGGTGTGTTGCTAATCCTGCACTCATCACCATACAGAAAATCTGTTGCCAAAAATATATATATATATATCGTCAAAATATTTATATTTAAAAACTTTAAAATTATTTCCTCTGATAAAATTAGTGTTTAAAGATTGTTACACATATTTCTTGTATTCATTTACAATGTATAACAAGATCACAGCTGACACAGCTAATGTTCTAGCTTACTAAGCTTAGTGTCACAGATGTAAACTATGTCACTAGGCCAATTAGTTTTGTTTTCAAATGTAAAAAGTATTTGTAAATTAAGCACCTTCCAAAAGAAAAACTTGTTTATGGTTGGAAAGCGCATAGTCTACAATGATTTTTGGCACTTGTATGCAGACATATAGGCCTAGTGACTTGATTTAGAATTTCATCAATTTAAAGGCTTTGTGAAATGGGGAACTAAAATGATAAATCACAAACTTACTGTCAGAGAGATGTGCTGCAAAGGATTTCCAGTCATAAGGGTAATCTGCATAGTCCAGTTGGTAGAATAACTGTAATAACTTGCTTGGTGCTGCAGTAACCAAAGTGTTTAAAGTCAGAGGTTGGTCGGGCAAGTATGGTATTGCAAGGAAACCAGATGTTGTTGATCCAGGGTGAAAATACACAGGTACAGGTTGACTTGGCAGATGCTGATTGTGGTGTGGGTTGACCATCCTCAGGTCTTGAACTGGGATACGTTGATTGTGGTACACTGTCTGTGGGCGAGGATGTTGAGGTCTGCCTGAAACAGGAGCAGCAGCTGGAGGACTTGTGTCTGGCAGGTCAATCAGTGAGCCCATGCCCTCTGTATCAGTGGCTGGAGGATGTATTGTCGTCTCCGTTTCTGTAGCAACATTCTTTTTTATTACACGATGATGGTGTGGACTGTCTAACTCAATCTTTTTAGACAGTTGTTCGGGCTTCTTTACATTTGACTCTGTATTTGCTTTGAAAATATCCTTATCAAAAGCTCCTTCATTACTAGGGTACTTTTGATGCAAAGTGTTATCATCAGACAAATCCCTCTCTGGACTAGTGCCTTGGTCTAGTAGACTGAGTTCTTTTTCAGGAATTTCCTCATCCAATAGTTGCGATTTTTTATCGCCAGATTTTACAGATTTTTGTATGTATTCTTCCCTTTCTTTTTGTAACAAAACTATGTTGTATCCCAATGTCAAATTTGAGTTCTTTGCATCACACTTTAGCACTGATGTTGACCCCTGAGCTTTTGCACACTCCTCTGAAACACTGTGTTCACCACTTTCATTTTTTTGTTTTAAGTCATCATCATCGAGAAATTTAGGAGAAGCACTGCTTGTTCTTCCACATTCATAAACTGCCTTCCTGCTAGTCTCGTGCCTTTTTTTCATTGAATTTCTCAATAATTCATTAAGTTTGTCTCTCTCACTTTTAGGTAATGCTTCTGCAAATAAGAAAATTAATAGTTAACATGCTAACTAATCGTACATCAAATTATGACAATAATTCTGTCAGTGTAAAAAAAACATGTTTTGTGTTAAATATGATTTTTTTTGTATGAAGGTATAACTTATACTTCCCTAAATCATACCTTTCTGCATTATTTCAGCAATCAGTCAGTAAGAGGGAAAGTTGGCCCTAGATACAAAGTAAATCAAAGTTACTGCGCAGTCATAAGTAGCCCCAAAATGATGGTACTTACGTTTCGGCATGAACGTCCAGGGAATAGTAGGGTGGGATGAATCGTGTAAGTGTAAGGTAAGTGTAAATTTTAATTTTACAAAACAAAATCACATTTATCTACAGGAACTTTTCTTGTTTATTTGTCATTTTGTTCCCCATATTGCATCAGAGGAGGAAAGGGTTTCTCTGGTTAGAATCTTATCAATGAGAACCAGGGAAGTTAAGTATTATTCTCTGGGATTAGACAACTGTTGAGCAGCCACCAGTGGTTCAATTTACTGTATTCTGTCAACATTCATCGTCGTTATAACCCAGAGCCAATGGTTAGGAAAGACTTGCAATAATGACACTTAACAAACATTTGCTGCTGACGGCCACGGTAAAAGCATAACACGTACCTTGTGCAGATTAAAAGTAAATTGAGCTGGAAGGCCTTTGTAGGCTGTGGGCCAAGGGGCAAAAGGTAGCCAAGAAAAATGATTTCGTTTCATCTGATCAAGTACCACGATGTATCGTTTTTTAGGTTGTACATATATTATGTTTTAAGTAATTGCAATGTTCCTGATAAAAAGTTGCACATTAACGAGTTACGGCACAATCAGTGGTGTCATGTTACCATATAATATTACTAAATCCCAATTTTCTTAACATTTCATTTTTATATTCACTGCAAAAATTTTAAGACCACTTTACTTGATATTTTCCGACAATAAGTTGTACAAGAAATGTGAAAAATATTTTAAAAATATATCTTTAACTTATAGTTTCTCATTTCTATAAAAAGTTATCCCTCTTTGTCAAATATGAGTTTGTCGTTTTCAACTTTGAATTATTACATCCCTATTGCTAGTTCTTTGGTATTATTACTTTAAAGATTCATTATATATTAATATACAACATTTATGATGTAATTTTATTCTAAAAAATAATCTTAACATTCTTTTTGTCAAAATAACACATTTTGATTAAATGAAATAACGTTAAAACCTTTAACTCATATTGTTGATACATCTGTCAAATACACGACATATAATACATGACACATTGAGAAACAAAGCAAGACTAACTCACAGTTAAACTAAATTTTGGTACATCCAGTTTGTCCAACTCGGCAATCCAAGTACTTTAGTTTGTCAGGACTACAGATAGTAATTTTATTTGTTTATTTTACACAATTAAAATGATTATCTGTAGTTAATGGTAGTGTTAATTGTCTTTGGTTGCTAGTGAGTAAAGGAGTGAGAAGTCTATGCTATATTTGGGATAACACTATCCCTGTGGTTGGATGGTTAAGGCTTTGGGATGCTCAGTGCTGACAATTTGGTGACTGACTCTGAGGGTGTGGGTTCAAATCCGACATGAGACACAACCACGGACAGTGATAGAATATTCACTTTTTCAGATGGTTTTATTACAAGTATAACGTAGTTGTGTCAAACTGGCATAAAAAAATCATTATTTTGTAGAGGTCGTATTTATGGCAGGGAAAACACCTAATTTGGCTCTGTGCAACCTACGAGTCTTGGCTGGTACTGACGAACCAAGGGTGATATAAGCAGTGCACCCTATCCTTTTAGCTTTTGTGGAATGTTTCTCCACTACTGAGATAGATGCCGGGCTCCTTCAATTTCTGTATGCATGTTTGTCTACTTGTACGAGATTGAATTTTCACCAATTTGTTTATGTTAGCTCATGAAAATGTTATGTCGCAGTTAACATGAATAATCAACTCGGAGACCTTATACTGACTCTGTGCCAACCTACCGTAAAAGTGCAATTTTTTTCTTCTTTTGATCTGACATTGCTCTGGCTTCAACTATTCACGCACTGTCTCTTAGTAAAACGCTCTTCCACTGCACCACAGAGACAGGTGTTGTTGGTGAAACATGAATTAAAACAAATTGTGTCATATTATGGTGGTGTTAAATTACGTTAAAATAATGGTATAATTGACACATTGTGTGTATGTGTATGTGTTTGGTTTTGGTTTGTTTGTTGTTATTGGTATTGGTTTTAGTTTTGGTTTTTGGGTTGGTTTTTATTTTGGCGTGGGGGAGGGGGCGTTGGATTTTTTGTTTGATTTGTTTTTTGTTTTTGTTTGTTTTTGTTTGTTTGTTTTATGTAATTGTTGTTTATAAACAACAAAGGGCAATATTTAATGGTGCATTATGGACAGCTGATATACAGTAGTAGTATGTTAATGCATTATATCGGGTAAAATAATGCTGCTAATAACAGCAGTTCCTGTTACAATGTAAAAAAAATAAACAATAAGTTCATCATAGCAACAATGATACCCAGGGGTTTGATAATTTATTAAATCTTTTAAGCTGCTCAAGATGAACCAGTCACTGACAAGGATTTATATGATATAAAACTTTATGTTGGTTTGAGGCAATTTTTAAAAATAAAAGAGTGATGAAATAAAAGATAAAACACGTACAAAGTAGTAAAATGAAATGGATTACCCAATGCAAAAGTGGAATACCTTTAAAAATTGAAAAATGATGTAACAACAGTATTTAATTTGCAAAACAGAAACTTATCTGTAGTTATTCAAAACTTTATCAGTTCCGTTGTAGTTACGACGTGACAATAATTTCTTCATTTCCATCCTAATTTTTTTCACTTTATATCAAATGACAAAGAAATTAACTGACATTACTTTCCTTTTATTCAATTTAAAAAAAACCCCTATTTCTTTATCCTGCAATTGTGAAAATGTTTAGGAAACACTGTAGAATTTGCTATTTGATACATGACTTATGTGTTTACATTAGATGTAGATGGAAGTCATTGAGGCCCTGGTGCTTTTGGTGCTGATAGCGCTTACTACCATAATGTGGGTCATTAATCAAGCTGTCATCCTTGGATTTAGATTGTGTTGTAATTTGTTTCAAGAACAGACCTTTTACTACCTTAAACTTAGTCTTATTCGTGTATCTTGTATAACCTTTTCTGTGATAGCCCACGTGGGTCCGTAATGTGCACTGGTCAGCTTTGCTGGTAGTTAGGGATGACGGCTTCTTAGATATTTCTCGTTCCTGTGGCTGCAGTTTCACAAAGACGTCATAACTTTACGGCGTCATAACCCTAATTACTGAGCCGATGGATTTGGCTTTCAAATGCCAAAAATTGTTGTCAACTGTGCACTTTTCAAAGAAAAACCTGTTTACGACGTCGTTAAGTTATGGCATCTTTGTGGAGTTCAAATCAAGAATTGATTTTTCTTTAATTTGAAATAAGTTTGCCTGTAAAAAGTGTAGAACCCGCCATTTTCTTCTATGAGCACATAAATACACACCAATGAGGGTATACATTTTGGAATGTTTTGGTTTGAAACAATGGCTCTGATAAGTCCATTTGTGGAGTTATTGTATTAAATACGAATGTATCAAGCAAATTGACAGTAACCAGAGATATAAAGGTTCGTCTTCTTTTCTTTGTACAGATCAAAGTACTATCCTAGTGTATATGTTACCCCAGAAACATTAGAGACCACTAGTCCACTAGACGAGGTGCCGTAGTTTACTACCTAATTGCGTTAGTATATGCTCTTGACTTGTATAGACACTGTAGCTATGCTGAATCGTTTGTGCATGTCGGTCCTTAACACCAAGGTTTCTACTGGGCCCACTGGAACCCTATGTGGGAGGGTGCTCGGATACAGTAAGTGACCCTCCACGCATACACATCTGTATGTCTACGAATTGTGGGGTCGTAGCAAATAGTGTCAGACAAGCACTTGAGCTATAGCTTGCTGTGCTGAATTTTGTCAGTCACTGTAGACAACAGGGGGTATTGTAATAGTCTATATATTACACAACAAATACTGTCCATACGCCTTCCTATTGTCACCCTCTATTGATAAGACAGACGGTAGTTGTTGGGAGGGCAGCGATGGGTGTAAGAGAACTACCATAATTAACAGGAGTGGCTGGCAGGGCTGTGTACCCTTGAGGAACACAGAAGTACCCGACCCACCTGCGTTAGTGTCAACATGCTGTCCCAGCACTCCTGGCTGAGACAGTGGTAGTGGTTGTTGAAAAGTATTACGGTAACAAAATACACTAAAACGTTGGCGCTCTGTTTTGGGGATTTTGCTTAGTCCTTACCTGTATCTGCCATCAAGGGCTTCTCACACTTGTAATCCATTTGTACAAATGACAACAGACTAAAACATAAATACTTCGTTCAGTGTAAAAAAATCCCACTCCCAAAGGTTCCTAAACCAGAGCATGTCTCTCTCATAACCCCACAGTTCGAATCGGCAGAGAGATGGCCGATCGGAAGTAACATGACTGTTGGTGATGCACATGCGCGGGTAACCCCCATGGTTACCGATAGGAGTTATCTTTTGTTCACAAGTAACCAGGGTCAGATCTTATCTCCCTTCCCTGCTCTACCAATCGATAAAATAGAAATGAAAATTTGTATGATTCAGGTTGGATAAACTGGACATTACGTTTGATTATTTGAAAACAAGTGCACTTCTTAATAAATGTAGATAACATCTTGGTTGCTGAGTAGCAACGTTACAATGTAGATTTTTAAACTGTGATAACGGTGTAAGAATCTACATTGAAACGTCGCTACATAACAACCAAGAAGTTGTCATTTATACATTTACATTTATTATCATTTCAACTTTCAAATGCCACTCAAACAACTTAAGTGCACCTCTTGACTTTCAAAAAGCTAAATTTCGTAAATTTAAAACGTCGTAAACCATGCCACTGACTGACTAAAATAGTTTGACGAAAACAACTTTGGTTTTTTGGGAAGTGTACAGTCTACAATAATTTTGGGTATTTGTAAACTAAACTCATTTACCCAATAACATAGTTTACAACGTCATAACTTTACAACAGCTTTGTCGAACAGGGCCCTGACATAAATATAATATTTGACAATATGATTACATAAATGATTACATAATCAAAATGTACTTACTTTCAATGTTGGCTGCAACATCAATATAGCCGCAATCCCGGAGAGCTTTTGTGAGAGGAATCCACCAGTTTTCTCTGTGGAACAGCATGTCAATCAATCGCTCAATGACACTAGAATTTGTCTCTCCTCTGCGGATCATTTTTTAAAGTTCTTCCTGTAATAAAATAAACAATCAGCATGTACAACAATACAAATGTTACTGGTGTTTTTGTGCAATCAGTCCATGGACTCCCACAAACATAAAACTGTTTGTCTAAGTATGTTGTGTGGGTTGTATAAAAATGAATGTAAACATATCCTTTGCAAAATGTGCAAGCCTGTATGTTTATATTTTAAATATATACTTGTGAGATCACATGCTTAATACAACACAGCACTCACGTGCATCAATTAGTATTCAAAACCAAATTTAAAAAAAACTATAACAAATTCAATTATTTATAGATTTAGACTTTAATTTTTTATTAAATTTTCATTTTTGACTTAAAAATAGAGGAGGAACACATATTTGGCACATCATAATTGATATCGATTTAAAATGTTGAAAGAGTTGTCTTAACGTTTTCCTAAATATCACATATACAACAGTTGTGATATTGTCACCATTTTATGTAGGTTGCTTCGTCACTCACATGATGACTGTCGAGTGAAGAGATCATTCACTTGCAAACCGTTGTGGAGGTCAGAGGTCCTCGTTAGCACTCTGGGAGATTGTTTAGTAAGGAACCGAATGTTTGTTTTCAAGCCTTCTGTTAACATTCGATTGTTTTTGTCAGATACACTTATAAACATATATAAAATTGATTTTACTTTTTGTCGTGTTTTCTTGCCCCACTGTCAAGTTTTGCTTTATGTATATTAAATACTTTGACTGTGTGGTATTGCTCAAGCTTCGCTAAACAATTTGTCGTTGGTTCTTCATTCCTTGCTTTAGGAATATATACTTTTCGTCATCCCAGCTACGTCTTTCTGTCGTGATTAGTGAAATGTTTTGTTCAAGCGGACTCAACTATAAAAACAACTGCTGGTCAACTTGAGTTTTCATGGCTCCAAACTGACTGAATTGTCAACTGTTCTAATGTAACCTCAAACTGTTGATGATTGTATGAATTTAGATTCTTTTCTGGTTTGGTGTTTAATATTTACATCAACTTGGTAAAGTGATAACCCTTCGATATAATTTAAACTATATCATATCAAAGCAGTGTAATGATTTGCAACAACTTACATAATATACATCCTGTCCTGCCACAGTGGGCATCTCAGATTCCCTTAGTAAAGTTATAAGTGGGTCTGGATCCAGAGTGTAAATAATTTTGGCAAATTCGTTCATGATTCTCTTCTTTACTCGTTTCTCATTTCCCTGGGATGCTCAGTGCCAGAGATTTGGTGCCCGACTCCGAGGGTGTGGGTTCGCATCTCGCACAGGTCTCAACCACGCAAAGTTATAGAATATTCACTTTTTCAGATAGTGTAATCCTACATATACCATATGTTGTGTTTGTCACTATCTAAATGGCAAAACATTATTAAAGAGGAGTGTTTGATGGACACAACATATTATTAAACTGACCCAGTTCCCAAACATATTGAGGGCCTTTTCTAGTACATGCATGCATACAGTTTATACTGCATCTTTTACACTGAACCATGTTTTAATGTCAATGTTCATTACCTTCACCGCTAACATCACATTCTGTGCACCCAAGACTATGTGTAATTCTATTTTTAAAAAGAAAAGAAACAATATGCCTGTTTTAAAAGTAAATGTTTTACAACATATTCTTAATCATGCTTCATTGATCATTAGCACTGTGCGGCTATATCAGTATAGCACAATAGCCTATTCTATTGAATTCTGCAGCTAATATCTCTATCGTATATGTATACCCGTAGTTTAAGCACGCGAATGAAAGTTACAAACTAAACTTCCATAACTTAGCAATATGTTTACAGTATTATTGAACAATTGTATTCTTTTCTACTTTGCCTGATTTGGCAGCCTTTTAATAATGTCAAGTTTGGTGCTTGCGTTTTTATTTATTCTTTTTCTTCCTTAGTTACTGACTTTGATCATTGGGCCTCATGTGTGTGACTTCTTTAGGGCTAAGAGCTTTTAAATGTTTGTTGTGCATTTGTATGTATTATACTTAGTATATTTACTTCCTTTCTTGTGACTTTAGGGCATGTGTACGCGGGTAGTTCACGTGACGAGTGACGTCACGCCTGGGTGAGACAACCCCTCAACATATTCATGGTGGGGAATTCTAAAGGCGCTATAATTGAAACTAAAAGTTGTATTGTTTATTGGTACTTCCTGTATTCACGAAATTATAGGATAGTACTTTAATCTGTACAAAGAAAAGAAGAAGAACCTTTATATCTCTGGTTACTGTCAATTTTGCTTGATACACTCGTGATGTATTTAATGCAATAACTCCACTTACTTTCCTTTCAGAATCGTTGTCATTCAGGATTCTACTGCTCATTAAATCGTGTAATGTATTCTATACGAATGTCTATTAAGTTTTATTTATTTACCTTTCCGATCGGTCACACACCGATACAGTCCCCTGATATTGACAGCCTTCACTCACTTCAATCACTCCTGTGTCAGCGGCGGCCATCTTTACATGTGTAGATAGTGCACAGTTGCAAAAGGGGCGTCCACACGGTGCAACTAACCTGTCAGTTTTGTGTTATAAAATTAGTTGTACATATATGTTGCATGCAACTGGGGATGGAACTTGTGTCTCGGGGAGAAACGTTACCTGGCAACAGGTATTCCAAGTGGTATGGTCAACATCTACGTTATTGAAACTAGATATTTATTACATACTCATTTATTCTTAGGATAGTGGAACAGAATACTGTATAGGGCGAGCTTGGAGCCGATTCCGTATTGCACTCGTCACTCCGTATTGTACTCGTGCCGGATCTATTTTCGCTCCAGCATGGGTGTGCCCAAGTGTTTTTGTATTATCAGTATGCTGGTACTAAATTAACACATAACTGTGAATTACTCTACCATTATAGTCGTAACAATGTTTAAGGGCCAAAGTAAAAGAAAAAAACACCCAGTTAAAAATGTAAGTCTAATACACACAGTCAGCGAGGTGCAAAAACAAAATCTGCAAGACCCGTTGTCCATCGCCTAAACACTGTGTTAGTTTGGCTGTCGGAATATTTTTTGTGGTAGGAGTATGATTTGGACCTTACATTTTAAGAGTAATGTTTTTCTTACTTTCAAAACATATGACCCGTGTGAATGGAAAAGAAAATCAGTTTGTTCAAATAAAATGTCTTTGTCGTATTAAAAGAATAAAAGAACAGATTTAAGGTGCAGGAGTGTGTGGTCAAAACTGTGCAGATCAGTGATCGGTCTGACGCCCGAAATGATCGCGAGGTCGCCGTAAAATACAAAAGATGTTAGATTTGGCAATAAATGCGACTTTATTTGAAAAAGATGGTATACAATAAATAAAGAACGTCATACCCGTGCATTTGAACGTTTGGTAATGAACTCGAAGATGTCATGAAAACCAAGAAAATGCTTAGTTTTGTGTGTGTGTGTGTGTGTGTGTGCGTGCGTGTGCGTGCGTGCATGCGCGCGCG
>JAULCD010158138.1:0-11001 GCA_032361085.1 Calliostoma canaliculatum
AGCTAGGTTTACAAATGACAAAATCATTGTAAAGCGTGTATTTTCTTGATAAATTCTTGCCAACGGGTACGGTTTACAAGTATCAAAATGGTTGTGAACTGTGCGTTTTCCAAGAAAAACCTTGTGCACAGTTTACAACGATTCTTCCAAACAAAAATGCCAAAATCGTTGTAAATTGCGTATTTTTTAAGAAAATATTATGACTTTTGTAATCTGAACCATTTAGTCCTTGTGTGTGTGTTGAAAATGCTAGCTAAGATAACCATGGGTTACTTTCAGTTTAGAAAACCTCAGCAAGTCTATGTTCTCAGTAGCGTTCATTGCAATCAATGTTTCTCAAGAACTGGCGTTTATTACCCATCATTAGTCGTGTGACTTGGAAGGAAGAGATAACGTGTACTCGAATGGTATTCCTGTTCTTGTATTACTGCGGGATGGATGGAGAAAAGTGAGGAACTAATTAGAAGAAAAGTATCACTTCTTCACCCCAGACCTCGTCAATGTCCTTTGATTGACAGTTGTAGATTACAAAGTGAACTGACGAACCGGTGTGGCTGAGGTCGTCACTATGTAATTTGCACACCCTTGACGGCAATTATTTTAGTTTATCATTATGACGTTCTTTAACATGTTATTTCGGGTTATGCGCGTTTGGATCAGTTACCCATATTAGACACATTTTTTTTGTTTCTTTTATTAAGATATGTTTGTGTCAAATAACGTTAAAGTTAAAGTAAAATTAAGCAATAAAAGGACGTAAAATAATATTTTAGCCGTCCTGGGTGTTGTTCAACAAAGCCGTTGTAAGTTTAAGACTACACGTTAACTATGTCACCGGCTTAGTGGTTTCGGTTCACAAATGCCACAAATTGTTGTTAACCGTGCATTTTCCAAAGAAGTTTTTCTTTGGAAAATGCACAGTTTACAACACTTTCTGTTATTTGTAATCAATTCATCGGCTCAGTGACATGGTTTACGACGTCTTAAATTTATTACTGCTTTGTGAAACAGTGTCTTTAACACTACTAGCACAAGAAAAATTGTCACCTCCTGGGTACCGTTTCACAAAGACGTCATGAATTTATGACGCCGTAAACCTAATCTATGAGCCGGTGGATTTGGCTTACAAATCCTAAAATTCGTTATGAACTGTGCACTTGAAAAAAAAGTCGTTTTTCTTTGGAAAATGCACAGTTTACAACGATTTGGGGCATTTGTTAACCAAATCCATTAACCTAGTGTCATGGTTTACGACGTCGTAAACTTATGACGTATTAGTGAAACGGGGCCGGGAAAGATAAAAGTATTTTAAGTCCATCCTAAACCATATTTTTTGTCCTAAAGATTCTTGTCACACCAAATGACACTTAATGTTTTCACCTAATGTTATCATTAACCTGTTTTCCCATGTTACTGTTGCGAGGATTAGAAAACATTTACTAATTAGCATTTTAGAAGTTGGTGGATGTCTGAACGACAAAAAGTTTTGTCCTTAAGAAGAATTTTATTTTTTAGTTTTATTATAACCAACAACCTTGCCTTGCATTTCTGAACCGACGAAAATAAATATTATCAATGACCAAGGTCGGAAAATAATTATTTGCATGATTCATCTCTCCCGTACACAGAATGAATGAGTGAGTTATTGTCAAAACTGTTTAATTAGATGATTCGACAAACAATTTGGCACAAACCCACTGCTTTCCGTTTTGCTGTCATTATTTGTGTGTGTTTCCCAAAGCAGTCACACGAAGCAATTAATTGTAATGAATGATGTGTCTGTAGCTGAGAATTGATTTCGTGTTTAACTCTACGAATGCTAAATCATGCTTGGGAAGATTTGAAACCGTTACATTTTGAGCTGTTACTCTCTGTTTTAAAGTCTATTTAACCCTTTTAGCATACACATTCCGAAGATTTTTAAGACCTGTGACCAATTTGTGCTGTTAAAACCTATATTGTGGCAATTTGTTTAAAAGAGCTCCTGTAAGGAGCTCTTTTAAACAAATTTCCACAAGATATGTTTACAACAAATCATTTGAATTAATAAATACATAACCATAGGATAGTGTTTTAAAGGGACTTTTTGGTTGAATTATAACATTTTCCTTATGAAACAATAAATTACACTCACCTGACGAAGGGGCAAGGACTAGCCCAGAAACGTCGTGCTTTACACTTAAAGAAGTTGTAATCCATAATATTTGTTTGTGTTATACCACACAGAGGCATTCATTATATATGAATTCTATATTATATATTATTATGAACTCTATATAATTACTAAATCAGTTTACTGTTTTGCGTCATTTAGTTACATTTCCCTTTTTTATAATTATTCACAGTTCACTTTTACGACATGTGTTATACCCAAACACACCAACATTTGTTTCGACCATACACAAGGTTAAAAAAACCAAAAGACTCCGGTGATACAACCCTACTCTACTTTTTGAGCTACTCCCACTGTGAAAACTTATATCAACATCTAATACTTGTAAAATATGTGTTTGTGGGAGATTGTTATCATTAGGTAGCGAAAAGTGACAACACCTCACTAAATCTTCTTGTAAAAGCTGGGTGTATGACGGGTGCAGAGCATGCTCACTCTTCACAAACACCACATGGTTCATACACACAGCTTCTTTATTTTAATGTCAGAATGTCCAATGGGATCTATCTTGATGGATAATGATTCAGATTATTCTCTGGAGTTAATTCACACTACTTAAAAGACTTACCTGAAACAATTTGGACCACTTGTAGTAGCTCTACAATGTTCAAAGATCCATCATTGACTTTTGAATTTTTGTCATTAGTTTTGTATCGTAATTGCCAAAAATAAAAGTCTGGTGAATGTATGCATTCATATGTTTTTTGTTTGGCTTACAGTTCTAGAACCTTTTATTTAAAAATATCAATTATGAGATATAGCATAGTCTCTCTATTATTAATTCGTACATCAATCAGTTACTTGGTTTACTGTGTGTTACTTTCTAACTGTATTGCTCACTGACCACAATTTAATCGTCTGCTTATCTTGTATTATCAATAATTAGTTATAAGTCAATGTGCATTCTCATCCTGTGTGTATGGAATAAATCAGTTTTGACCCATTCTGCAGTTTTAAACATTGTTTTCATTTGTATATAGAGACTCGACATTGGGAGGTATGCGCGCACTTCAATCGGAATCAACAATCTGTTTACATTACCACTAGATAACTTTTACCATACTTACCTGTGAATCGTGAACTAGGATAGAAGACACCCAATTGTACGCCTAAAAAATTACTTATCAAAACACTGTTGTTGCTTTTTCTGAAAAAAAAAATCATATTTTGCATTGGTAAACCTAATATTATCCCAGTAATAGATGAAAAAAGAAGCCTTTAATCTGATGTGCTGAATGTTCTGTTTTGTCCAATTATATCATTGAACATGTGTGTTTAGTTTGTTATAATAGTTACAAGTCTTTTTGCATTATATACATTTTACATTGGAATGAACTGGCAGTTTTGTAAATGTTTATTTTTGTTGTTATTTACAGAGAAACAAAAAGGAACAAGCAAGTACTAGTAAGTTGTAACCTGCATTATTTTAAAACAACATTTTAAAATTAAATCGCCTTATATAATTATTATTACACATAAAATATGTTTACAACACTTAAAGCAACAAAAGGGTACATATAAGATTCATGTAAACCCTTCCTTGTAATAAATGACAGTGTCCAATAGTTGATCTAAGGTATTTAGTTAAAGCACGATTCAAGAATTGTCATGCAAATGCATGCATCTTCTTTTCACTTTTTTCAATGTGAACGGTTGTGTATGTATGTTTCCCACGTTATTAAGACAGATAAACAGTCTGATAATATGGGGTGGGTGGGGTTAAGATTGGGGGTGGAGGGAAAAGGGAGTGGGGTTAAGGGTAGGCAGAAGTTTTTAAAAAAAAATGTGTTGCTTGGTTGGTTATTTTTTTATTAATAAAATAAGTCCATATTGTTATAAGTCTCACACGCTTCTTGCCTGTCCTAGGTCAGTAGATTTTGAGTAACTCATTAACGTGTATTTTGAGTAACTCATTCACGTGTATTTTGAGTAACTCCTTCACGTGCATGTTTAGATTTAACCACTGATGCTCTGCCACGTGTGAGAGTTGGTGATCCACAGCCTGGGATGGTCCTGCTGCAGGATGTGCTGAGCAAGATGCTGTCAAAGGAAGAACGGTTAACTTTAACCATTGGTGCTCTGGAAGCGGTTGAAACACAATTAAACAAGACATCCATGAACTGGTCTCAGCTTAATGCTGTCTTTGTGACTATGAGAGGGAAGGTAACACATCATTTGTTTCTGTTATTCAAATATAAGACGTCAAGACCAGAGGCTGGTCCAAATTCTGTATATGTCGAAACATTGTCGCAATGTAGATACAACTTTTTATACCATGACAATACACTTGTCAACTTCACAAGGTGCTAAACTCTGTTTGCGTTTTTTGCTGCGCAATAATTTCCCCAGAAATGTAAAAGCATTGACACTTAACTGACATCCCAACATACATAGTGTTAAACATATGTTTTTTTTATTATTGTAGAACGCACATATTTAATAACAAGTTGTTAGTAATTGTTTTGTATATGTTTGGAACCATGTATGTCTCATTGAAGTCAATGAATAGTTGTAATTGACGTAATGGAAAATCTTGTCACTGTTATCAAAGGTGCTGATAATAATAGTTGATCACAAATTTTCCTGTTAGGAAAAGACTTAAGTTTGTTTCTTAAAACAATCGTTTTGTGTTAAGTTAAAACTCTCTGAACGAGTACACACTTTCTTTCCACGAATGTGCCACTTGCGCCTTCACCACTTTTTTTATGGTAAATTGCTGCACTCACTTAACTTTTTTAGTAAAGGTACAGGACACGTTCTTTACTATCTGAATGGTTTTCTGACAGGTGATTGACCAAATATGCCTCACGAAAAGACCGGATGGAACTATTGATGAATCTCCTGATGTACCTACTGATGGACCTACTGATGGACCTTCTGATGGATCTCCTGATGGATCTCCTGATGGACCTATTGATGAACCTCCTGATGGACCTATTTATGGATCTCCTGATGAATCTCCTGATGGACCTATTGATGGATCTATTGATGATCCTATTGATGAACCTACTGATGGACCTATTGATGGACCTACTGATGGACATCCTGATGGATCTCCTGATGGACCTATTGGTGAACCTCCTGATGGACCTACGGATGGATCTACTGATGGACCTACTGATGGACCTATTGATGGACCTATTGATGGACCTACTGATGGACCTATTGATGGACCTATTGATGGACCTATTGATGGACCTAATGATGGACATCCTGATGGATCTCCTGATGGACCTATTGGTGAACATCCTGATGGACCTACTGATGGACCTACTGATGGACCTATTGATGGACATATTGATGGATCTCCTGATGGATCTCCTGATGGACCTATTGGTGAACCTCCTGTTGAACTTACTGATGAACCTATTGATGGATATATTGATGGATCTCCTGCTGGACCTCCTGATGGATCTCCTGATGAACCTCCTGATGGACCTACTGATGGACCTATTGATGCACCTCCTGATGAACCTGTTGATGGATCTCCTGATGGATCTATTGATGGACCTATTAATGGATCTATTGATGGACCTATTGATGGATCGCCTGACCCATGTCCAGATGGACCCCCCAATATATCCCCTGATGTATCTCCTGATGTGCCCCCTGATGGGTTTTCTGATCCAATGGCTCTACTTAACACTAAAGCAACGTGGTTTTAATGGCTGCTTAAAGCTTTCTTTGGCGTGAACATTTTACTGTAAACAACTTTACGGCCCCATTATTATGTCAATAGGCAAGCATATGCCCCTAAACGTTGACATCCATGAAATCCTTAACTATGTACCACCACTTCTAAATGTCCCTAAAAGAACTGGTGACTACCTTGTTCTGTTGAAACCCATGCTGGGAATTTGTTTAGAAGATATCCGAGAGATCGGAATTTGAACACTGAAACATACAAATACTTTTTTTGATACTTAAAGGGTTAAAGATGAAGACGTGGAACTACCAACTCAATCTAACCTCATATTTTTTTTCATAATACACATACTTGTGAATGTTTTATGTTATTTGATTTTAGTAGTGGTATATGTTTTTGTCAACATGAGCTCTTTTAAAAACAAAATACCACAGGACAGGTGTTTAACAGTCAAGTTAGATCAGAACTTGAACACTGAAACAGATAAGTATTGATTTTAGTACTCTAAGGGTTAAACTATGGAGGCATGGGACTACTTACTCTGAACATTTGTGATGTTGTATCAGTTTTAATCTAAGCTTAAAGTTTAGTTTGTAATAGGCTTCGTTGTGATTTATTTATGTTATTCGATGTTTGTAGTGGTATAAATATTGTTGTTGTTAGCAATTGGCTCGTGTCAATATTATTTTTATGACATAGTAAAAAGTGTGAAATTGCCTTGTGGGTTATGTTTTATGCATTACAATTAGTATGTGCGTGCCAGTATGTTTAAATAATATTGCTTTACGTCCAACACATGAATACTGTTGAAAATACATTTTTGGTAACGTGATGTAATGATCTTCTGCATGGTACATTTTAACAATATAGGGAAACACTCGAAGAAAATGTTAGCCTGGCCCCGTTTCACAAAGACGTCATAACTTTACGACATCGTAAACCAAGTTACAAGATTCATGGATTTGGTCTACAATAGCAAAAATAAATTGTTGTAAACTGTGCACTTTCCAAAGGAAAACTTGTTTTTCTTTGGAAAATGCACAGTTTACGACAATGTTTTTTTAATTTGAAGACCAAATTCATTGACGCATTTGAAAAGAACAAAGCAGCCACAACAAGAAAAACATTTCTTTTAAAATAAAGACAGACGCATACCTCGTTCGTATATGAGCCCCAGACTGTTTATCATGATAGGAATCGACGGATGGTAGGGAGCAACCTTTTTAGTTTCTTCAAGAGTTTCTTTCAAAAGGTGCTCAGCCTCGTCGAAATATTCTGCAAAATACAAATATATGATTATTAATATACTACTAAAAGTTTGCTTGGAATGACTTCTTTAATTCAACATGAAATTAAGACATAATTTAAGACATATTGAATTAAATCCCGGTACACAATGCTTGGGTTGCCCATCTGTAGCCGCACAAAACAGGAAAAGACATGCTGTGGATACCATATGCAAGTGATGAATAATAACCACAGTGCCCACCGTTGTGACTCTTTGGCACTGAAACCTAGCACCTTGTTCTTTATTGAACATTGATTGAAACTTCCTAAAGAGAAATAGCCCCTCAACGCCAAAGACGTCGATTAACTTGTCGTTCAGCTACCAAGCGACAAAGGATGATGGCCGGTTTCTTGTAGACTTAGCAAGACGCTATCTCTTTGTATCGGCCACCACATTAAGAAATGAAATGGTTAATGAGAGCATAAGAGTATCACCCGAGTGTCTTCTGATATCAAATATATGAACACGAGTTGATAAATGTATTAAACTACGAGGCTTGCCGAGGAGTTTTATACTTTTCACAACGAGTGTTGGTATATTTTATATCAGGAGACACGAGGGTAAGATTCTATTTATCATTCAAAATCAAAATCAAAATGTTTTATTGACCTTTTACTGTTCTGCCATAAGCCAGAACAATGTTGCTGCATGACCATTGGGACGTCACAATGATGGGACAATGGGTATGATGTCATGCCGGAGATATCGATATCGCTATAATAAAATGACGTCATTTGTGAAAATATCTCGTAGGAGATATTGTTTGATCTAACACAAGCAATATCTCTTGTGGGAGCCAGTTTTGGATGATAAAAAAGTTATGTCATTGTCTCGATCTTACAATTGTCCAATTAAAAAAAACCAACTTTATAAATAATTCATTTAAAATGGTTCTGAAAATACCAGCCTTAAAACTTTGACTTGTTTATTATTATTTATTTGTTTCATTATTTGGTACCTAAAAATTATATTTGTGAAATAACATTTTTGCGGATGTCATTTTAATTACGAAAGAGATCCATATATGGGTATCCATTTCTTGCCGAGTACTGAAAACTGTCACAGTATTTGTGGATTTATGACACAAGGATAAGACTTCGTTTAAAATCCGTGTTTAATGGAGGTTTAACCACTTATTTGTTTGTGATGTACACTTTCTACTGTGGAAGTTGTATGTAAGATAAGAAACAAGTATGTATGTAGAATTGTGAACATACAAACTAAAAAAATCCGTGTTATTTACAACACAGAAGCAATTTAATTTTAACAGTATTTTTGTGAGAGTGAACGAGGTATTCCCCAGTGCCCCATGTAATTGAAGGCGCTATTTGTGGAGAAATTTTGTAAGAAGTGTGCGTGTCAGTTATACAAAGGACCAGGCGTAGCACTTGGCGGATGGCGGGCATACAAACAAGAAAGATGATCACTCGGGCAAGAAAACAATATGCAGGCCCTGAATGTGTTGGAATCATATCCTGTGTTAATTTGTTTAAAAGAGCTCCTGGAAGGAGCTCTATTAAACAAATTACCACAGGATAGGGTTTTAACAGTCTATATACACTAATTAAATTTTGGATACAGCAATCAATATATGATGAAAAATGGTAGTATGTTAAAAAAGACTCCCTGAGAGGAAACTTGCTTTTTTGTAATTTGTTTACAGGGGAATAAGATGACATCAGATTATTAAGGCTACACTTAATAAAGTCAAGTGTTGTCACTCTCCTTATTAGCGTCAGCATTAGAGTTGTTATGTTATTTAATTCTAATGTGACTGTGTGTTATGTTATTTAATTCTAATATGACTGTGTGTTTTGTTATTTAATTATAATATGACTGTGTAGTATGTTATTTAATTCTAATATGACTGTGTGTTATATTATTTAATTATATGACTGTGTGTTATGTTGTTTAATTCTAATATGACTGTGTGTTATGTTATATAATTCTAATATGACTGTGTGTTATGTTATTTAATTCTAATATGACTGTGTGTTATATTATTTAATTATAATATGACTGTGTGTTATGCTTTTTAATTCTAATATGACTGTGTGTTATGTTATTTTATTCTAATATGACTCACTAATATGACTCATTATAATGTAAATATGCCATTGTTAATCCGCCATTCTGTTACTCGGTGTCATGTTATTTTATCAAGGTGTGTTTCTTCATCGTAATATATTTGTGTTTCGTTATTTCATCTTTACCTGGCTGTGTGTCAGGTTATTTTCTCTTAATGTGAGTGTGTCATGTTCTTTTACCCTAATGTACGTGTGTGTCACTATTTCGTACTCGTGTGACTGTAACACGAACAGGATTTTAATTAGTTTTAATTAGTTACAAACGTTTCTTCATCTGTTTTGACACCTGACATTGTAACAAGACTCCCTTGAGCTCTGTATTCAAATCTGAACAAAATTTTATTTTGTTACTACCTTAAACTGTGTAATTTTGTTAAATCCTATTTAGATTAAACTTTTGGTCTTACGAAAATGACGCCACAGGCGTTTTTTAGATTAAATTCCTACTCAAAGATAGCTTTACAAATTGAAGTTTGTATTACGTGAATATTAATAATGTGTTCTTCAAATGTTCTAAAACGTATACTGTCTACAAGAGTCTAGTTGGAAACAGATATATAGCAGTTATTGTAGTTGTATACGTTATCTAAAGCATAACATTTGACAAAAAATGAAATACAATAGCGTAACTGTGCAAAAATCAACAAACCCTCTGAAGGTGAAAGCAGTAATGCTTTCACCCTCAGAGGGTTTGTGATTTTACTTGGCCAATAACAGCATAAATTATTTATTATTTTTCAACTATACCTATTGTGTCATCGTCTAGCACATTCTTTAAAGACGTTCCTGTTCCTCTTTGTGAGTGAGTTCAAACAATATATGGTAAAATAGGTTTTTAAAGGCTTCTGGTTGTTAATATTCTACTAAAGACACGTGTGATTAACAGTGTAAGTCTTTAGTACGAGCGTGTATTTAGTTCTTTTAGGGGTGTTTACAAGTAGTAAGGCCTACTTTAATTAGTTGAGCACATTAAGAAGTGGTAACGCATAACTGGTTTATGTTTTGAGATGTCGCTTTTTTTGTTTGAAAGGTTTCAGAAATATGTATGCTCCTTCATCAGATGAATTGCTTTATTCGTATTGGCACGACATGTTTTTCGATATATACTTGCTCGTTTATCAGTTGAATAAATCATTAAACGGATGAAGGAGCAAGCGTTTGCACCGAAGCGTCGTGACCCTACGAATACAGAAGTTGGCATGAATCATTCACTGGATGAAGGAGCAAGAAAATGCCCCAAAACGTCAGGACCGTACGAATAAAGAAGATGGTAGCCTGTGTCATTATTTCCTTACTTCTATGTGTTTAGATACAATTGGCAAAACATAAGGATGTATGGAACAAAGATATGCTCTGTAGCTCCATGTGTCCATTTCTGACAACTGTTTGTGCGGGCATGATTGGATTTTTCCTGTTGGGCAGTTTATATTTATCATTTTGTTTGTAACTAATGTCTCTGAAAAATAAAAATACTGGGTTTGAATGTGTGTTCAGAGTTCGCAAACTTTACTCCTATTTAATTGTAACGTAACAAAGCGTGTTGTCTCTTTAGCATACTTGTATGAAGTTTGCATTTGATAAAATATTAAAAATAATTTAGTCAAAATAAACCATTTCGCCCAGTGCCTGTACATTGAATACAGAATAGCGTCATTTAAATGTTTTTAAAAATATGTTTCTGAAACATTTGGGCCCTGTTTTTCAAAGCGATCTTAGGTTAAGTTGATAGTAAGTGCAAAAATACAATATTTGGTAACGGCTGTCGTAGCGTAAATATCGCTTTGGAACCGGTGCCGGTCGGCACCGG
>JAULCD010158248.1:0-10999 GCA_032361085.1 Calliostoma canaliculatum
GTTCACACAGTCAGTGGGTTCACACAGTCAGTGGGTTCACACAGTCAGTGGGTTCACACAGTCAGTGGGTTCACACAGTCAGTGGGTTCACACAATCAGGGGGTTTACACAGTCAGTGGGTTCACACAGTCAGTGGGTTCACACAGTCAGTGGGTTCACACAGTCAGTGGGTTCACACAGTCCGTGGATTCGCAGTCAGTGGGTTTACACAATCAGTGGGTTTACACAGTCAGTGGGTTCACATAGTCAGTGGATTTACACAGTCGGTGGGTTCACACAGTCAGTAGATTTACACAATCAGTGGGTTCACACAGTCAGTAGAGTCATACAGTCAGTGGGTTCACACAGTCAGTAGAGTCAACAGTCAGTGGGTTCACACAGCCCGCTAGTTCACACACTTTGTGGGTTTAAACAATCAGCTGATTCACAGCATTAGCTAGCTTACACAGTCAATGGGTTCAAACCGTCAGTTTTAAGATAAGATTATGCAGTATTAAATTATGTTAATTGTGATGTATCAACTGTCTTTAAATTCAAAATAAGTTCACCGTATTATTTTATAAACGCGTCAAGTTCAACGTTTGTCGAATGAGTTAGTTAATAGTTAGTTAATACTTAGATGGAAATTCTCAAACAATTCCATGAGTATACACTTAAGAGACATTAAGCCGTTGGTGTTTTATATGACAGGTTTTTTATGATGTGCTCAAAAAAGGACACATTTTTACTATTAATTTTAAAAACACCGCTGGCATAAATGTTTTGTCTATTCAAACGAAACGCTAAAAAAGTCATGAAAGCCAACGGAAGAGGTTTATCAAATGCCACTCACATCCCCAGGGGCTGCATATTCAAGACAGTGTGTAACAGTGACAGCAGCTACATAGGAGAGACTTCCCACCCCATTGACATTAGGATCAAAGAACATAAAACATCTGTCTCAAAATCTAATAAAAATTCAGCTCTTTCTGAGCACATCATTAATAACTCATTCCACCCCGTCGATTGGCAAGTTACCTCCATGTTACCCTCAAATGTGCATAATTGGCGACAACGCAAAGTACTGGAAGCAACCAACATCAAAAATCAAACAACACCAAATCTTGTATATCTGTTAGTTAGTCATTCATTACGGATGTTGCTGATCAGGACATTCAGCTGAAACAGTAATAGATAAAACATATATGACAAGTCTATTGTGGGAGTTTCCTTGCGCCTTCGTCAAGTGACGAAGAGACAAGTGTTACGTGTTGATTCCTAAATTGAAACAAATGTTAATTCAGAAATATATACGCAACAGATTTAAGTTTGAAACCAAAAAAAAGAAATAGTATGCAGTCAACAAATGTATTACAATAATCACGAGGTTTACACATAAATACAAACTAATGCATATAAATTACAATGACAGTACAACATAGAATGATTATACAATATAAAATAGCAATACAAAGTGATATGACAGTGGTATGATAATAATATCTAAATACAGAGTAAGTGATCACAAAATATATTCACCCACTAGCTATTGGTGTCAAATGTAGTCAAAATTCCTCGAAAATCAGTAACAGGCACAGGCATGTTGAAATGAAAACTTGTCTTGAAATGTGTCGACAAATATTCTGAAATGTTCTGAAATGCTCTGAAATACTCTGAAGATGCTCTCAAAATGCTCTAAAAAATGTTCAAAAAAATTGTGACCCCAAATGAGCGAAACGCACCTTTTTATACTCTCAGTTACATTCTTGAAGTTTCCACATTCTGTCAGAATACCTCAGAATATAGTAGGGACCAGGTGGGAATTTCCAAATCTATTGTTGCGCTCACTGTCTGGGTGCTGGAGATGTTTGTAAACATGTGTCAATCACTTGTCAATAACTGCCTAATGAACTCCAACTGAACTTAACCTTACATTAGTGCAAAACAGTGACTATTATTAATGAAAAACAAAATATCCCGTCATACAACACAAGGAAAAGTCCAGAACTGTTGTGTAAGCAATAAAAAAGAGAAGTTGACATCCTTAATAGTCTTGTCAAATAATCATGTAGTTGAACTGTGGCAGTCAATGATGTTTGTCACATGTCGTGTTACAGATGATCACTTACAACGAGTACCTCCCTATACTATTGGGACCTACAGCCATGAACACCTACAATCTGAGCATTCAAGCTGGTCCCGGCTATTCCTCTGCTTATAACCCGTTGACTGATGCTGGCCTCAAGAACGCCTTTTCTGCAGCCGCTTTCAGAGTAGGACACTCCATGATTAGAAGTTCTCTCAGCAGCTTTAATGCAGCCTACGGTAACCTTGGCGCCGATACTTTGAGTGATGTGTTCTTCTCAACGCACGAAATCTTGTCAGAGCCAGACAGAAGTGTGAGCCACTACACGCGGGGGCTGGTGGAAGATTGTGTCCAGAACGTGGACTGCAAAATGACGCAAGAAGTCACTGACCGTTTGTTTGAGGATGGTCTAGGTAACAGTTTTGATCTGGCAGCTCTCAACATTCAGCGAGGTAGAGACCACGGTCTGCCTTCTTACACTGCGTGGAGAGGATTCTGTGCGCTACCTGGTGTCGTTAATTTTGATGAGCTCCTTGAGTCAACCCATACACCTGAGAACGTTCAAAAACTACAGGCAGCTTACAGGTGAGACCACTGGTGTTAATTGCTTGTAGTGAATGAATGGTGTACAGGTGAGATCGCTGGTGTTGATTAGTTGTAGTGAATAAATGGTGTACAGGTGAGATCGCTGGTGTTGATTAGCTGTAGTGAATAAATGATGTTCAGGTGAGATCACGGGTGTTGATTGGTTGTAGTGAATGAATGGTGTATAGGTGAGATCACTGGTGCTGATTAGTTGCAGTGAATGAATGGTGTACAGGTGAGATCACATGTGTTGATTAGTTGTAGTTTATGAATTGTGTACAGGTGAGATCACTGGTGTTGATTTGTTGTATTAAATGAATAGTGTACAGGTGAGATAACTGGTGTCGATTGGAATTTAGTGAATGAATGGTGTACAGGTGGAATCACTGGTGTTGATTAGTTGTAGTAAATGAATAGTGTACAGGTAAGATCACTGGTATTAACTGGTTGTAGTGAATTAATGGTGTACAGGTGAGATCACTGGTGTTGATTGGTTGTAGTGAATGAATAGTGTACAGGTGAGATTCCTAGTGAATGAATAGTGTATATGTGAGATCACTGCATCTGTATAGAACATGTTTCATGATCACATCAAAGTAAATGCCAGCTTGACCCATGATCCAATGGTAACGGTGCAGCATTATTAGCGTGTAAGCTGTTCAGATGAATACAACACTGAAAGTTTGCATGACTGAAATGCAGTTTGAAGGAATCTCTGTGAAGGAATCTCTTTAAAGGAATTTACCTGCATATTTCTCAGTGCCGATGCATATATATCAGTTTGTTCAGTAAACAGCTTAGGACCTTTTTCTTCTCTCTATTTTCTGTCCTATTTGTGGAATTTTAGTGTGTGTGTGTCATGTACTGCACTTTCCACCAGATCTATTTTTCAAGTTTAGAGAAAACCCGGTTCATTTTACTTGTCAACTCAAGCAGTTGGTTAACCTGAGGTGGTAGATGACCAAACCATTTGAAGGGTGGGGGAGATGGGGCGGGGGAGATGGGGGTGGCAGGCTGGGTGGGTTAATTATGTGTTAATATGTAGGGTAATATGTTTTGGGCTGCGCGGTATTACCCGTGCACCGGTAAAGTACAATAAGGATTACAACAAGTACGTATTTCGATACGTTTGTAAAGACCGGCATGTTAGTGGTCAGGTTTTTAATTTATCTCACACATACAAAACAAGTATTTAAAACTTGCCAATTATTTGTTTAGCTTTTAACGACATCCTGTCTTCTTTACTAGTTATATAAATTTATTTCTAAATTCCACTGATGATTAAAATCAAGTTAACTGGCCAACATTAGTTGTTTGTTTTAAATGTTTATATTTTGAAAGTCAAAGTGTCGAATAAGTTTTAGTTGGAATTAAAACTATAACTACTTTGTGCTGTTGAAACCTATCCTATGATCTTTTGTTTAAAGGAGCTTCTGTCGAAGCTCGTTTAAACAAATTATAACGTCATACGTTTTCAACAGCGTACCAAGATTGAAATTTGAAGATTGAAACGGGAAAATAACTCTGCGGGTTAAACAATTGACACTGGTATGCAATACTGTTGTAGCTGAAGGTGAAATTATAATATAGTAAAAGAAATGTGATTTTGTCTCGCAAAATATTGCATTATGTACTGCAGTACATAAACGTTTGTTGCAATCTGTCGCAATACAAAATGTGATGTAAACATGTTTTCATTTCAAATCAAACATGAATGGGTAAACAAACACTCTATTGCTTACGTAAACACTGCTACAGAAATACAATTAAAATTAAAAAAATGTGGGCAGTATGCAACCTTGATTTTTACCACAAGTGCACGATAGAAGGTCATAAAACCCAACGTTATCATTTGCACAAATCAGCCCCTTAGTCTGTTGAAATTCTTAAAATCTCATATTTGTATTTACTGGCACATTTTAGTTGCATGTACTATTGCAGTCGTTGACTATATACTCACTGTTTTGATGCAGTGACGTGAATGACGTGGACCTGTTCAGCGGTGGCTTGACCGAGACTCCAGTTGCAGATGGTCTGGTGGGACCAACCTTTGCGTGTCTCCTGGGGCGGCAGTTCAAAGCTCTTAAAGAAGGCGATAGGTTCTGGTTTGAAGAGGGGAACGCCGTCGTCAAATTCTCCCCTGGTTTGTTCTGGTTTACTAATTGCAATACTATATAAATAGAGAATCTCACCCAAGTGTTCTCTGATATCAAATATATCAGCACGAGTTGATACAAGTTAAAAACTCCGAGGCTTGCTGAGGAGTTTTAAACTTGTATCAACAAGTGTCGATATATTTGATATCAGGAGACACGAGGGTGAAATTATATTTATCATTCAAAATCTATCTACTGACACTAATCAATCATTTGTAAATGTTTAATGACATTTGTTTATGTTCTGTTCTGCCGTGAGACAGAACAATGCTGTTCATACTCATTGTGACGTCACAATGATAGGACAATAAGTATGATGTCATGCCGGAGATATTGTCACACATGATGCCATGTCATTGTAACGGTATCTCCTAGGAGATATTGTTCGATCTCACACAAGTGATATTTCCCTTGGGAGCCAGTTTTGGATGATAAATCCATGTATTCCTTGCGTGAGGTGGAAGTGAGCCTATTTACTCATTGAGTGAGTAATATATATGCCAAACGCATTATTAACTGAGTAATACATGAGTCAAAATAATATATATAAGCCTATTTATCCATTCCGTATATGATACATAAGATCTTTTATACATTACGCAAATGATATATATATAAGCCTATTTATGTATTGCGTATGTGCTAAAAAAGCTAACTTATCCATTTGATAATAATATGTATGTATATCCATTCACTCATTGGATGAGTATCACCAAAACTTATTTTCTCATTTATGAATAAGTAAAATGTAAGCCTATCTAATTATTAAGTGAGCGAAGTGTAAGCCTATTTAATTACTAAGTGAGTGAAGTGTAAACCAATCAAATTACTAAATGATTGAAATATAATTACATTTACTACATATCTCATTACACTATACATACACTGGATACATACCCTAGAAAAAATATATCTTGCTTTCGTCGATTTGGGAAACGAGGTGGACGCCTAATGACTCTTGGTGATCTCATACTATGAGAGAGAGGTGGACGCCTAATGACTCTTGGTGATCTCATACTATGAGAGAGAGGTGGACGCCTAATAACTCTTGGTGATCTCATACTGTGAGAGAGAGGTGGACGCCTAATAACTCTTGGTGATCTCATACTATGAGAGAGAGGTGGACGCCTAACGACTCTTGGTGATCTCACACTGTGCGACAGAGGTGGACGCCTAATGACTCTTGGTGATCTAACACCGTAAGGCAGGTGGACTCCTGAGAAGCCTTGGTGAACTTATACCCTAAGACAGAGGTGGACGGCTAATGACCTTTAGTGGTCTCATACTACGAGGCAGAGGTGGACGCCTGAAGACCCTTTGGAGAACTCATACCATGAGACAGACGTTGACGTCTGATGACACTTGTACATCTCATACCACGAAACAGAGATAGACGTCTGATGACCCTTTGTGAACTCACAACATGAGACAGAAAAGACGCCTGATGACCCTTGGTGATCTCATACCAGGATCCGTAACTGTGTTATGTATGGTCTCTGTTTACAAACGAGTGTTGGGTAGCTAGATTTGATTAAAACGAGGGCTTGCTTAAAGGATTCGCACCTCACATGTCGGGCCTAACTGCGACCTTCCTCAAGTGTGGTCTCCCGCGGTTGCTCTGGCCTTGGTAGATTTTCTACAGCGTATGTTTGATGTCCGTGTACGTCAACTGGTTACAGGGTGACAGTCACCAAGTCAACACATAATGGTCTGCGCCCCGTTCCTCAAAGCAATCTGAGTGTTAAGATGACCGTAAGTAATTTTGGAACAATGTTCTGTGGAGTTGTTTCTTATCATAGGCTTACGACTGTCGTAGAAATCTATTTGTAACCGTTGCAGAATGACACCGGTTCTAAAGCGGTCTCTGAACTACAACCATCGTAAGCCAATGTTATATCTTATGACTTACGAGCAACTTAGCCTAAGATAGCTTCAAGGAACGAAGCCAAGATTAACAATCCAGCTGCATGCATCATCTTCATCATCACCACCATCGACATTCACACCAACAAGGATGAATTGGGTTTTGTTAAAATTAGACCCCGTGAGCACAGATAAAAACTTTTTTGTTACTGAGTAGCAACGTTTAATACACCGTTTTTAAAGAAATGATTGCTAAAAGAGAGGAATAGTCACTGAAACGTGTCTAGATAGCTGAAAAGAAGTTGCGATTTATACATATAAACATTTGTCTAAATATCAACTTCTCAATGACTCTCAAAGAACTTCAAAAACATAAAACCAGGAATCGAGTCTTCATGTGGGTAACATGTTAAACCGTTTTTCTCATTAAAAATACAAGAGGTATGTCCGTCTATTTATTTATTAAGTGAAAAAGATATATAAGCTTACAGTGGGATGATGTATATACCCTATAGTTCTATTTATTTGTAAATTTCAGAAAAGCTTGCAGTTTTGAGAACTATCACCCTCTCACAGATCATTTGTATCACCACGGATACAGACAACATACAGGAGAATGCCTTCTTGAAAAACTCCTCCAAGTACGTTTAATAATTAACTACGTAGTTAAGAAGATCGTTATAATGTTAACCCCTTAAATAGAGAATCTCACCCGAGTGTCTCTGATATCAAATATATCAACACGAGTTGATAAATGTTTAAAACTCCGAGGCTTGCCGAGGAGTTTTAAACTTTTATCAACGAGTATTGATATATTTCATATCAGGAGACACGAGGGTGAGTTTCTATTTTTAATTAAAAATCAATCTGATGACATTAATTAAACATTTTGTAAATTTTAATGACATGTTTCTGTGCTGCTGTGTGCTAGAACAATGCTGCTGCAAACTCATTGTGACGTCACAATGATGGGACAATGGGTATAATGTGATGCCGGAGATATCGCTACAATGAAATGACATCATTTATGACGATATCTCCTAGGAGATATGGTTTGATCTCACACAAGCGATATCTCCTATGGGAGCCAGTTTTAGATAATAATGTGTAGTACATTGTAGCCGTAAATAGTACACTGCAACCCATTTTGTAAATAGCTATAGTATTATATTTGGTAATAAGTCAAAGAGTTAATACCTACATTGTATATTCAAAACAATACATAACTTCGCAAAATCTTTCTCTTTTTCGGGCAGCAGATTTATGTGCAATGAACAGTTAAAGGTAAACGGATAAAGGTCCCAGTCATTCTTTAAAACAAAAACAAATACAGTAAAACACGGATATAACGAACTAAACGGGTCTTTGAAGTTATTTCGTTGTATCTGTATTTCGTGATGTCCGTTCATATGGATTGGTGACTTTAGCCAAACAACAGTAACCATTAAATGATCGCAATATCACTGCGTTTATTTATTGTAATATTACATGTGTTTACAATCATTATTTACAAACGTTTACATCAATAACATCATAAATATTACAACTGTAAATAACGTGAATATTTAAAGTCGAGTACATGTAATATCAGTTTTCTTCCGCTAATAATTTGTGTGGAGGCAATCAGCAATTTGGAATTACTTCGCTTTTTTCGGTGTTTCGTTATAAGTGAGAACTACTTTATATTATTTTAATTTAAACGTGCCAAAATGATTTCAGCAAAGCTTAAACTTTGACTACATTGTGCTGTTAAAAACTTGTCCTATGGTCATTTGTTTTAAATAAGCCCGGAAGCAGCTCTTTCAAATAACTTATCATAAGATAGGTTTGTAACATACTATTAAGGCTAGACATTTAACACTGAAATAGACAAATAGTGAGCTTGGCACATAATATCTAGATTTAAAAGAATAAATTTGCCAAATCCTTCTTTTTGACAGCAGATTTAGGTGGGATGAACATTCAGAAGTAATAGGAGGTCGTCATCTTTAATCAAAACGCCGTCTTTAGTCAAACGACAATGTACAAGGAACAAACGGCTGTACTATCTCTTAATAGGAAACAGGAAAACTAATATTTACCAACCAGGGGTCGTAATCCTTAACTCAGATCTACACAAAGCAAACTTAATAGAAAAGTATATCAGCAACTGTGGCCTGGAATCCGTTCCTCAAAGCGATTTTAGGCTCAGTTGATCGTAAGTGCTAAATATGACATTGAATTACGACTGTCGTAGCGCAGAGATCGGTTTGAAACCGATGCCATTCGGCACCGGTTCCAAATCGATTTCTGCGTGACGACAGTTGTAAGCCTTTGATAAGAAACAACTCATCAGGACGTTGTTTAAAAAATCACTTACGATCAACTTAGCCTTAAATGAACGGAGCCCTAGACTCTAACAGTGTTGTATTTCCTTAGACGTTGCAACTGAACTAAGTACAACACTACAAGTTCCGCATGCTTGGAATATACGTTAATTCCAACAGAATTGTAACTTACAACTATGAACATCACAGTACTGATATATTCTTTTTCAAAGCCTACCTTGATTGTTTCAGGAAATACGTTGATTGCTATGTAACGTAATATGGATCTAAACATACTAAGAATTTAGTACAAATTTATTCTGTGTGCAGCCTTTTTAGTTCTGGTGACAGCTTATGTCGATTTTTACCTGTGTAGAGAGGGTGGTATTATGTGTGAACAGACTCTTCTACCAAACTAGAAGCAAGTCTGACGGCAGATCTAGGAAACAAGAATACTTAATTCACACACATTGTACTGATTCCAGTCAGTAGGAATACTCAATTCACACACATTGTACTGATTCCAGTCAGTAGGAATACACAATTCACACACTTTGTACTGATTCCAGTCAGTCCCTGCGACAACCCATCGCAAGAGCGTAAATTTCATAACGTTTGTTGATTTGACTGGGGCTCCAACCATCACTAGAAAAACTGTATTAAAATTATTCAGCGGATTTCTATTGGTTTGATTATATTTCCAATGGACATTTTCTGTACAATTTTTTTCCAGTGCTTGCACCTGTCGGTCTCGAGCAGGCACTCTACCACTGCACAAAGAAGTCGGATAACTTGTTTTTGAGAAATAGACATTTGATGTGCGAACGCTATATATTTTTACATTTATTTATTATTGTGAACATATTACATACTTGATGTTTACTTTTCACATTGCAATAGTATTGCATTTTCGTACACTTGCAGAACATAAACAATTATTGATTGACATAAACATAAATGTTTGCCAATAGGTTGTGTTTCCAAATGCTAAAGTCACTGTAAACTGCACACTTTCAAAACAAAAACAAGTTTCAGCAGTTGTATTTCATTCCCATTGGTCCAAAGCAGATAACATAAACTGTTTTAACGACAGCCAAAGCTATTTTTCATGACAAGTAATGTTAACTGTAGGAGAAGCGGTTTGTTTAATTGCTGCAAAGCGTCAATGTGACGTGCTAGAGTACTGTAGACAGACCGTGGGGTGTTATTACACAAGCAACACATCCATATCTCAAACACAGTACATCGCTTGATTCATCTGGCTGGTAGTTTATGTGCTGCGGATGACACAAACATACATTCACTGCTTCCTGCCCGGCTATCGGCCTGTCCACTGAGAGTAATTCTCATTAATTACAAACTTGCTGAAGATATAAGACATATACATGTATTCACGTGCCCTGCCATCAGTACAGTCTTGTATCATCCATCTGACAAAGGTGCCATTTCGTAAACTGTCGTTAAATTATAATTGTAAACATTGACATTAAGAAAATTGTTTCAGTTTACAAACACTATAATAATGTTGGAAAATGTGCTCTTTTTAAAGAGAAAATTGCAAAATGTGCCGTTTACGCCAATTTGTTGCTTTTATAAGCCAAGTCAAAGGTTTGGGTTTGTTTAATTTAGTTTTAACAATTTTAGTCTTTCAATTTTAAGACAAAACTAATTAATACTTTTTCGCATTTTCATTCATTTTTAAATCAGATTGGAACAGGTGTCTAATATCAGAAGAAAAATGCCAAATCCATACATGTTGTGAGCTTCTCGAAAAGTGCACAGTTTGCAACATTTTGGTTATTTTGAAGCCAACCCATAGGCTCAGTATGTGTTCACCACAAGTGGCTTTGTAATTAATAGTCTAACACATGGGGCCCGTTTTACGAAGACGTCATAACTTTACGACGTCCAAATCATGTCACTTGGTTATTAGATTTTGTCTACAAATGCAACAAAATGGTTGTAAACTGTGCACTTTCCAAAGAAAAACTTGTTTTTCTGTGGAAAGAGCACAGTTTACAACC
>JAULCD010158359.1:0-10999 GCA_032361085.1 Calliostoma canaliculatum
GATTTGTTATCGAATGTGACATGTGACAAACTTGATCAACTTCTTTATTGCACGGAAGCGATGTATCGGTATACATTTTTATACCATTTTCAAGCTGATTATTATAGATTTATTATCGACAGTCGGCAGTGTTGACTAAAAAGACAAGTCAAGTCGGATTCCTGATTCTTGTATCATAATACACATTCGATTCAAGCTACTTGTCTCACATCGGATACGATGTCAAAAATATAAATAAAACACAAACACATGAGTAATTATTTCTTTATTACTTCCTTGACCAAATTGTCTTACGTCCGTCATGATTTGTTGTTGAACTTTGTCCTCTGTCAATCGAGCTCGACTTGTGCGGGCAACATATGCTCGAGAAACGTTACTAAGAAAAATTGAGTGCGTGTTCTATACGGGATATTAATTTTTCCTGGATTTCAATCTTGAAAATGGGGAGTGCGCATTTTACATGAATAAATACGGTACTTATTTATACTTATTTTTGCGCTTTTAATTTTTGTTAATAGGTCTCATTTGCCAAACTCGCAATAATAAAACGGTCGCAAACAATTCCCTGTTTACAGTATTCAATTTATTCTTAAGTTATGCATACCAAAACACGACAATTTCACAACTCTTATATTTTCAAACCACGCGTACAAAATCAATGTGATAAATGTCTTGTGTACTGATTTTTATTTTCCCAACTGTTAACCCATTGATATTATAATACTAGCTTTATGGTTTTACAGTAAAATGTTCATGCGAGTCTACATGTATTGCATGATGTAGTTAAATTTGAGCATGAAAAGAAAGTTCCTTGAGATGGTTAACAAAAAGTCGGCAGGGCGTGACCAAGTAAATATTGGGATTATAATTTATGCATTGCATGTGAGTGATTAAATTGAATAACATTTAATTGTGCATTATGGGTTAATAATGTAAGCAGTATTTTTATACATCGGCAATGTAACATGGTGTAACCTTATAACAATGCAAAACTGCTTGGATGCTCAGTGCTAACGATTAGGGGTGCAACGATACAATTATGCCATGATACGAAACTTATCTCGATACACAGAACACAATAGGATACATATCTCGATACGAAACGATACAACTATTTTAGAAAACCATTACTGAAAGCAACGATAATTTATTGAAATTGCCATCTCTTTAATTTAAGTCTTCAGACAGCCAACATTTTCAATTTCCAACAGTCAACTCGTTTGCGAGACCAACATTTTCATTTAACAAGGTGATAGTTATTTATCAATTTTCGTCATTTAGTCATATTTTAAATACTTTTGTATCGATATTCAGCTTCAACTGTATCGCGGTACATCAGAATTTCTTTGTATGGTTTCACCCTTACTGACGCAAGGTTCGCACAAACGTGTGACTTAAAAAGGTCTTAAATTTGGACTTTGTCTTAAAAAGGTCCTAATAAATGACAAAGTCTCAAAAGGTCTTAAAAATCTTTAAAAGAAAAAAATTAGTGGGTATTTTGAAAATTTTAATAAAAAAACTTACATTATGCACATAAAATTTCAAAGGGTACTCCATATATCGCGAAGATTCAAACTTATTTGACAAAACTACGACAATAAGTTTAGAGTTGCTTCCCTTGACCGACGAAACCCGGACAGAGGCGAAACACGCTTTGTAATGCAGATCTTGTTGACATACTTCTGTCAACGAACCAATTGTAGTCTTTTGTAGAGAATGTTTGCGACTCGCACGTGGGTACGGGAATGTAAAGGCGACCAAAGAAGTGCTTTTTGTGTTAGTCGGAAACATTTGGGCTTAGGAACGATGGTAATGAATGCCTTACGTTCGCACCTAAATAGCATAAACAGGAATCTGAATTAATGTCTAAGCAAAGTGTAATGACACCGAAAGTTAAAATCCAACACGGAAGTAGTGAAGGGAAGAAATCTGAGGACCCAGTGTCAGCATTTCCTAAATTCAGTATTCCTGCACGCACTAACGAAAAGCAGACACTTGCACAGCCACAACAGGGACAGAAGCAAACTACGTTTTTAGATTTCGGTGCTAAATAGGATATCCTGAAATCAGAGATTCTTTGGACACTGAAAACTGTTTGTGATCATTCCTCATATAGGTCAAATAAGATCTTACAAAGGTCTTTAAAAAGTCTTAAATTTGAGGTCTTATTATTTGTATGAACCATGATCTTAGTCCCTATTTCTTTAATGACCATTGAACACTTCCTCCACTGCCTTTTAAGCCAAATGCCTGAAAGGAACTCGGGAAAGAGTCCACTACCGCAAAACTCTTTTGATGCTAAGATGTCTTAATTCTTTCTTTGGCCTCTCATTATGAGAGATACATTTAAGATGTCTTAGTCTTATGATAGATTTGTGGAATGGGCCACAGGATAAGTTTTCGAAAGCACAAGTCGGTCTGTTTTAAGTGTTATTTACCTTAACCTGTGTCCGTGCGCCCATGCGTTCGTGCAAGCTCTCCTTTTCCAGAGCAGAACTAAAAAAACGTTCGATATTTTTCAACAAAACTTTACAAGTAGATCAATGAGAAGCTGAAGTGGTGCCTTTTGCTATTTTAGGAATTTTGTGATTTTTCTTTTTCTCGATTTCCATGAAAATAGTTTGGATTTTGTCTCCAAAAGGGTTAGTTTTCAGAGAAGAACTCGAAAACCGTTTAGTATTTTTAAACGAAACTTCGCAGGTAGATCAACCAGGCGCTGAAGTGGTGCCTTTTACTATTTTGGGAATTTTGTGATTTTTATTTTTCTCAGTTTCCATGGAAGAATTTGGACTTAATCTCAAAAAGGGGTTTCATTTTGTTTCTGAAGCAGAACTCGAAAACCGTTAAATATTTGTAAACAAAACTTTGCATTCATATTTTACTATTGCAAGGGATATTGATGACTGTGTCTTCTTGATTTATTTACACTACACACCAAAAGAAAGCTTATAACTAATTTACTGGACAAGACTTTTCAGTATTAGAAAACAACTTATTTTCTGAACACAAAGACTTGTTACTTTAAAAAAATATTTACAATTCATAAGTTTGTTTTTTATAATTAGTGCAACATAATTAAAATTGAAATTATCATAGTAAAAATGTCCAGGGTATATATTGGAAATATATAGGCCAAACATAAAAAATTGCTGTGGTTCCAATTACCCAACCTTGCCTATAGAATAGGTGCCAACCTGGTTTTTTATTTTCATAATGACAAAAATTAACATTATATCATCTGCTGTAGCTGAAATTTTTTTTTTCATGTTTTAATAAAAATAATTAAATTCCCGACTGACCTACCTTGAACTTTAAAGACATGCAATCAGAACCACAACATTTAGTTTTAGTTTTGGTAGTTTTACGAAAGGAAAATCATCATCGACAATGTGGTTACAATTAAAAACTTGCAAGTTGTATCTGCGAACAAAGGGTGCTGCCGTGTTACAACATTACACTGTATGTAGAAATGTTTTCTAACACAGAGAATGACACTAAACCTCTGAATGGGATTCGAACCCATGACTGGAAGGCCGTGGGTTCAAATCCAATTCAGAGTTTTGTCATTCTCTGTAGGTCATAATTTGATTGTATGTTTTCTCCTGTACAGATGTTACATCACACTAGCCCAGGCTCTAGGCATGTCTATGGGAGGTGCTCCTGCCGGACCTGCTGGAACTGGTAAAACAGAGACAACCAAAGACATGGGGAAGGCTCTCGGGAAGTACGTAGTTGTCTTCAACTGCTCAGATCAGATGGATTTCAGAGGCCTTGGACGTATCTACAAAGGTATGATTATTTTTTATATGTTTAAGAATTGTCTTTAATTTTTTTTGTGTGTTCATTGAAGTTTAACAGTCAAATTGTGTAAAATTGCAAAGCTGTTATACTTTTATGAATGCACAAAACTTGAAAAAGACAATCCTTAAAGTTACAAATAGTTGCAAAAACATTCTAGTTTTTGGATGGTTAGCATTTACATTACACACATCTCCCATACCAGGTAGAGGCACACTTCAAACAAAGCCATTTGCCTAGTGTGGCACCAGAAACTTTTAAACTTGTGTCTGTGTAGGGCAGGAAGAATACCCTAGATACTCTCAGGAGGCTGAATTTGAATTTTGTCAGTTTATCTGTGATGTCTGTTAAAAGTTTGACAAATGATTCTCTGGCACATTTTTTGTTAAAGATAAAAAGGGTAATAGGTCTTTCTTTTACTTTTCATTGACCGTTTTACGTAAAAATAAATTAATTCATCTCTTAAAAATGAATCTCATTGATTTTAGTGTGTTAAATACTCTCAAAAAAAGAAACTTAACACTGACTTTCAAAATGTAGTATAAGGCGATTGTTTCACAATAAGACATAGAAACCATAATTGAAGCACTGTTTGAAGATCAATGTATACAAAGTTCAAAACATTAATCTTGTCACCTAGAAAGACATGCACGATACAGTTGATGGTATAGGGGTACAAAAATGTCACTATCCGTTGTGCCCACCATGGGCATCAATCATCGCTTGACACTGATGTCCCATAGATGCAATCAAATTGTCAATAACACGCTGTGAGATGTGCTGCCAATCATGCTGAAGTGCATCAAGAAGCACTAGGAGTGTTTGGGGCAGTTGATTCTTTTTGTGCATGCGTCGATCCAACTTGTCCCACAAATGCTTAATCGGGGACAAATCTTGAGACCGGACTGGGCAAGGTAATGGATGTTGATGTGCTGTCTAAGTCCTGACAAACACGTGCAATATGTGGTCGAGCGTTGTCCTGGTGAAACTGTTCATCATGACGTGAGGAAGAACATAAGGCTGTCGAATCAAGTCTCTTTAATGATGTTGAACAGGTTTTCGTGCCAAAGAATTCAGGGATGGGTCACCAAAAATTAAGACACTCTTGCAGGGAGAGTCATGAAATAAAATACACATCTTTGGGGAGAGTCATGAATTTTTTTGTATATTTTCAAAGAAGGGCCATTAAAAAATGTGACAAGCATGTGGGGAGGGTCAGATCTTTTAATACATGACTGCGCCACAAAACTCAGACCAACTCACCCATTTAATAAATGACTGGTCCCTGACCTTGGTCTGTCATCAATTCTGTTAGTGTTGTTGTTTCGGGTCCACAGTGTGAAGATTGTTTGTCTGGATACGCCAAAGTGCCTGGCCACTTCTTGCTGATTTCTTTCAGCTTGTAACCTCTCAACGGCGATGTTCTATTAGGCTGCATTCAGTCTTGGCATTCTGTCACCGCCTCTACTGCCGTTATAAAGACTGTATGAACAGCCATTGATGTGGATTTTTATACCCGTTTAGCAGGGTTTGCTTGTATGTCTAAATGCAGGATCTTGTGCTGCAATTTTTTACAGGTGGTTGCATGTGGATAGAGCTGTAAAATTGATCTCTAAATGCTTCATTCAGTGTGTTTTCACAATTTTTAGACACATCATGTTTCTGTTTGACTTATTTGGTTCTCATTTAATGTAATTATTTTAGATATTTGGCATCTATGTGAATTATTTTGTTTTTGAAGAGTATGTTTGCAACTAAACACAGGCACAAACTATTATAAGCTTCAACAGGGCTGGGGAATGAGAGACAGAAAGGTAGGTTTGGACTCCACATGGACTCGGTCATGTTTTGTAATGTTTTTATAATTCCTCTTCACAGGTTTGGCCCAGTCAGGATCATGGGGATGTTTTGATGAATTCAACAGAATAGATTTGCCTGTTCTGTCAGTAGCTGCCCAGCAAATCTACATTGTTCTCACGTCCAAGAAAGAACGCAAAAGGGAGTTCATCTTCACAGATGGAGACAATGTGGACCTTAACCCAGAGTTTGGCATCTTTCTTACCATGGTAGGAAATTTCAGTTTTTAAAATTGACGTACTTTAAATTACTTTCAAAAGCTGCACTGGACCAGTGGTTTTTGTTTACAAATGCCAAAATTGTTGTAAACTGTATACTTTTCAAAGAAAAACTTGTCAACCAAACATGTTCGCCAAGTGGGTTTTAAACCATTGTGGCTACCAGTTCATTACCGTATAATGAATTTGTAAACTGCAGGCTATATGGCCCTGTTTCACAAAGCCATTGTAAATTTATGATGTAAACTATGCAATGGATCAATGGATTTGGTTTACTAATGCCAAAAATTGTTGTAAACTATGTACTTGTAAACTTGAATTTTAGCCAATATTCAGCTGTACATATGCTTTTTACTCTGAATAAGCTACAAATTTGTAATGTCGAGAGGAAATGAGATGAAAATAGATCTTAATTTAAAGTAGTCCCTTCTGGTGGCCTGCGTAAGGATATTTCCCTCAGTAAGATCATATTTCTCTCCTACGCCTTCGCTAATTGTTTTGTGGGAATGGAGCTTGGGAAACTGTGTTACCTTATGCAATATTTCAGAGTTATGTAACTAATTTAGTTAGTTACTCGCTGTTTGTATCCTATTTATGAATATTGTCTTGTTTTTATTTTTGTTTTATTTCATCTGTGCTTGTGGTGCTTCTTGTTGTTGGAATTGCAACATAGACATGTCAGACGTGACAGGCCGTGCTTGCAAGAACTGTCAGCGTAAACTTCCAAGACTGACCCTCATGTTTATTGTCCAACTTGTATCACTAAAATGGGTACACTTTGTGTTCATCAGAATCCAGATCATTTGGCAGATGCAAATATTGTCAGCATTTGTCTAATGCAAATGTAGTGGCTGTAAAATTTCTACACAAACTTTGGTGGTTATGGCAGAGCGCGCTGTGGATCAATGATACAAGGCGAAGATATCGTTGTCACTTAATCATTCGACTGACTCTATTGGTACAGAGCATCACTCTTCTTCTTTAATGGAAACTCACAATTGCTGTCATCGGTCCGCCATTACTAATCTCTGTTTTGTCTGAAAACACCACAATCGAGCAATCAGCAGCCGCTGATGATAATCATGTGACAGTTTCCAGTGACACTGGTGCTGATAACATGACAACTGTTCGATTTGACGTGCATTGTCGAGAAAGGATTGACCAGTCTGCCATGGCAGACACGAGTCGGTTTGAGATTCAAGAAGAAGCTAAGGTCTCCAAACGTTGATACTTCAGATCGGCGCTGCCCGATCGTGACCAGTCAAAAGCAAAAAGCGTTGTCGACTCAGTCGTCATCTCGACCGGAGTCGTCACATGATGTCAGGTCCAGATCACTTGACGGACATTCTCGGTCACATGAGAGGCATTCCAGCCCACATCATCGCTATTGTAAACCACGTGATCAACGGGAGTTCCCCACCGACAAACACAATAAGAGCGATTTGCGTGACAGGCTATCACGCGATTTTTAGATCTCTGATTGTTATTGTTATGATCGTTAAATATTGTACGGGTTGTTAACCTCCTATTCCAGACGTTTGACGACGATTACTATCGTTATCATCACGTTTATTCCCGACTACAGAGATTGTTATGCTAGATATGGGTGTAGATAGTAATTACCATCAGCCACTGTACTACTTTGGATCTAATTTTGGCTGCATTAGTGCACAGTGATACTCCTACTGTGCCACCCCTGCACCAGCTCGGATGGCACCGGTCGTCACCGCACCGACAGTGATAGTGACTCTGCCTACATTTTTGTAGTTGCCTTTGGTTCCCTTTAGCATACTAAATCCGATAAAAGCGACAGCCCTTTGCGTGATGCGGAGGTACTGGCTTGGTTTTCAAACGTCATGTCTCCTTTTAAGAAGACATACCAAAGAAAGAAGGGTTTATGGTGTGAGACACACCTATGTCTTTGAACTTTGCTTCCCCCTGGGTAATTTCGGAATACGGCTGATGATTTATAATGAATACGGCCGCGCTATCTCCTGCTGTTTCTTCTGCGCCTTCTATGGCATCTTCGGCTGCGCAGTATTGTCTTGTCTCACGACTTGATTAGATTTCAATCGTTCCCACTGGACGATGTTACCAAGGTTATATTGCATATACAATGTGCTCTTTGTTGATGTCCCATTAATCTATTATTGCTTTGTCTCAGTAATGGTGTTTACCTTTTCCTTAGCATATGCGACTAAAGGACTGGAATGTCTCACATGCATCTATATGGAGGGTTAATATGGAAGTCATGGTTAGTCTTTCCTTTCGACTAGTCACGAGACTTTTGACAGATGTAGTAACAGGTTTTCACCTGTTCCGCCCTCGTGCCATGACACAACAGTTTACTAGCTTCTGGCGTTAATAAGTCTGCTTGTATATGTATTTTGTGTATGCACTTTCTATCCATATTTTAAGAATAGGGTTCATTTTTTAGGGTTGTTTGTTACGCAGTATTATTTGGTCTCACCACTGAATTGCAATTGGCAAACTTTCCTACAGGACAGTGTTGCTAATGTTATACTGCACATACAATGTCTCAGTGTTTCTGCTAACTTTTTTGGAGCCTAGGCCCACTGTCCTAAATGTCAAATTTTCTTTAGTAAAATCTGTCCTAAATGTGTCTTTTAAGTCAGGCCTTTATCCAAATTGAAACATATGATTGAAAGTTAGGTCATTGTTGACGTCATGAAAAATATGTTATAAGTGAACATAATCTATGTTGTGAAACAAATAAAATACACACTTTACAGTCTTACCGACAGTACAACGGGTTATTGTTGCCTGTAGATAATAATTCTACTTGTGTATGGCTATACTTTGTGTATGTAGTAGCAATAACTATTTGATGAACGTGGTTCATCCTTGCTGTGTTATCGTGTTTGGCCACTGAACTGTGTTTGGCAAATGTTACCACAGGACGATGTTGCTGATGTTATTTATTGCACAAACAGTGTCTTCGAGGACAGCACAGTGGATTATTGGCGCCCAGCGCTAATACTTATACTTTGCTGGGTTATCTTGTCTCTCAGCTGGATTGCGTTTGGAACATGTTCCCACGGGACAATGTTGCCAATGTTATACTACACACTTACAATGCCTCAGAAGACAGCACAACAACTTATTCGTGCTCGGCACTAATAATTCTACTTGTGTGTATACTTGTATACTTCTTGTTTGTAATAGCAATAAATACTTGGTGACCGTCCATTCTTGTCTTTGTTTGCTCAGTGGTATTATCTTACCTCACGACTGGATTGCGATCCTACGGGACAATGTTGTCAATGTAATATTACTCATACAACTTCTAAGAAAACAACACAATAGATTACAAGCGCTCGACGCTCATAATTCTCTTTAGATATATATACTTTGTGTGTATAATGACAGTAACTACTTTCTGAACGGTATTCATTATTGTTTTTATTTACTTCAACTAACTGGGATCGCCAGATACCGATGTCATGGCTTGTGAGGTTCCGCCAATTGGTTGTATATTTTTGACCGACTAAAACAGGGTTCCTAGAACTGCTAAGGCCGCCTATTAACCTCCGTTTAACTTCCTAAGCAGGAGAATCTTTGTCTGCAACCTCATAGTGTCGCCATGTACCCGGGGATGAGGGATCTCCAGCTTCACGTCTGGGTCTTCTAGGGACCTCGTTGATCTAGTAGGGTTCCCTGGTTAGGGCGGCAGCGATTGTCTCATTCGCTCAAAGAGTTTACTCGCAAGCTGTAAAATCCCAAGTGGGCCATTTTTTCTACCTGCGCTAGATCACAGGGTTTTTGAGTTGGTCTCTGCAACACCACCTCAAGTGGTTGACTTCCTTGGTTCTCTCCGGTTGTTTCGTCGCATGTTGAGATTTACCATCCTTATCCTAAAAGTGTACGAGGCACAAGGATTGGCACCTTTCTTCTGCTCACATCCGCACAAAGTTTGGGTGATTGCGGTAGTTGTTTGCTACAATGTCTTATAGAGATTGTTGGTTTTGTTCGCACTGTCTGTGAGACCTTGTCGACAGAGGATGTTGGAGACATTTGACAGTTTGGCCTTTTCATCGCATCTCAGTTAATTGCTTGTGTGATAAAAGAGAATGCAGTGCATAATTTGGGGAAGTAAATATCAAAGTCTGAAACCCCTCATTAGGGGGTAACTCAGAGTATGGAAAGACATCAGCTGTCTTCTATTGTCTAAAGGACATTCATTACGAATGTAATTATTGTTAGAAATAGTATTCTTGCAAATGTATCTGCAAGATTCCATTATCAAGGGTTGAGTCACACTAACATTGCACATAGTTCATTAAGGAAAATTGATAAACGTCAACAATGGCGCCTGCTTGATTAACAATCAGGCAAAATCACAGATGCACTACAAAATTAGTTATTGTTTTCCCTCTCAGATGATGAGCCACCACGTGCATAATAAATGACAAATATAGGCCTAATCAAGAACACCTTAATTAGAAGATGACTTAACCCAACCAGTGATATTATCACGATAAGCCATATCACGTGATGTAAGGGACTAATGGTTGGAGTCGACTTTTGAATAGTGGAATCTCATGAATATTCATTATCTAAACATCTTATAGGACAATGTTCTTAGTAAACTCGGGAGAAAAGCGAAAGCTGCCTTTGAGAGTTGTATATTTGCCTTGGTGAATGTTGAGCAATAAAACAAGTTTTGAATGTGAGTCATTCTTGTGTTTATTTGCTATAATGGTGCTTTCCATATCGTGTTACTGGGCTTCACGATCCAGGCATTTAACCCTTAGCGTGTGGCTCACGGAAATATCCGGGAGTGCTTGTTGACCGCCAGTGGTGGCATTCTTTGGCTCGGGACTGCGCCAACATACACCTGAAATCTAATTCCCGGCTCGGGACAAATAGAAAAGTATGTTGTTTTTAGCAGCGAAATACAGTTAATGCCGGCCCAATTATCGATCATCTGGGACTGAAAACCCTTCATAAAATGGGTTAAACTTCCCAGTGGTTGCGCATTCGGTGAAATTCCGGGCAATTTTCATTGATTTTCAGCACTTTCAACATGGCGAAATACGAGACAGGTGGAATTCTCGAGTCAGGAAACTTTCAAAACATGCTTCCAAACAACATCGTAAATGTAA
>JAULCD010158470.1:0-10996 GCA_032361085.1 Calliostoma canaliculatum
TTTGGATACATGACCCATTGAAGCGGTCACATGACTGATCACGTGAACACTTCCTATCCGCGCAAGTCTTGTTACAGTTGACACCATATATTCCATTTTCGCATGCTGTGAAAAAATAAACAGAACCATGTGAACTTAACAGCCAGATTTATATGTAAACGCCTGATTGAATCCGAATATCCGGGCACTTGACATCCATGTCACTCAACAATTCCGGAGTATCTAATAGGCTACTAGATGCTATAATATATAGACCATCAGGGTCCATTGCTAGATATTCTATATATGGTTGCAGCAAACTTCAAACGTCAGATATAAAATGTTGTTTGTGTGTCTATTCTTTTTTAACAAGCACAATGTTTAAATTATTTCCTTACTTACGTCACACCTCTCTCCCCGCCAGCCAGGATCACAGTCAGTTTTACAGATTCCCGTCCACCTGTCATAGGAGCCACAGTTACAGACTCGACTACAATTCTACTACAATTTATTGCATGTACTCACCTAGACGACAGTCTAAACCTTTCCATCCAGCCGAACATGCTTCGTCACATGACCCGCTGACATAATGACATAAAGACTTCCCTTTGCAATGGCGGCCACTGCACTGACTTGTACAGTTATCGCCATAGTAACCATTGCCGCATTCTGAAATAAGTTGTGTTTTTTTAATTCAGCGTTAACTGTATTTCTCACAATTATGAAACAAACAAGCTGCTTACAACAACTCGTGTGTGTGTGTCGACTGCTTTGCCATCACAAAATAAGGACAACGTCCGCAAAGAAGCAACACTTGGATAAATGTTAATGCCCTCAAAGTATAAAACTTGTTGAACAATGATGTGATATTTTGTTTTACAAGTGAAAAATTAGGAAAAGTATACCATTTTAGAAAAATAAGTACGAGTAACTTTTTCTCGACATCTTTTTCTGCACGATTAAACTTCAAAATACAAAAATGTACTAGTTGTAATGTACATCACTTTAGACGCCCGAGTTGGGGAAGATATGAACAGCTGACAGATTGTGTTGAGATTGACGTTCTGAACTATTTTTAAATCACAAACCGAGTATAAATGCTTCTTGGATACATTTCCTGATTTCAAGGAAGTCCACTATTTTAAGGCACCAGACATCTGTAGTGTGGTAGAGGCATGTTCAGGTAAACACTTGTTTGTTTATTATCGCCCTCTTGCTGCATGTTTCACAGCGTCATCAACAAACTAAGGGCCCAAATACAGCAAGCTCATGAAGTTGATATTTGATTGATGACATTGTGGGAAGCCTAGGTGCCGTTCAAAAAATCATTAAACTAATGAATGTGGTTGCAAAATGTCCCCTTAATCGGATTAAAATGCGCAGTGTCCCCCAAAGATACGATAACATGTGCAGAGCATTAAAATTAAGATCAGTTAATCCTAAGTTGACATAATTAACAAACAGAATCAGGATATATTTTCCAAGTTTAGACGAACTCAAACCATGTACCTAAATGTATCATTGCGACACACTACTGTTTTGTTGTGGTCGTAATATACATGTTCCATGTTAATTAATAGATTATCTCAAGTTCGTATTTTACAACTCACACTGACTAAATTCATAGCTAAAATATAGGTTTATGTGTAACTGTAGATATTTGCTAATATACGTACTTTTAGAACAATCAGTGTCTCTCCAGCCTGGAAGACATCCTTGGAGACATGACCCATTAAGGAGGTCACATGACTGATCCCGTGAACACTTCCGGTCTGCGCAAGTCTGGTTACACTTGACACCATAGGTTACATTACTGCACTCTGTGAATCAAACACAAATATGTTGGTCAGGTTTAGTCCAAGGTATTATTTAACTAACATGTTAAAATCTCTACAAGTTACTCTACAAGTATATCTGTATCTGTTTCAACCTTAAGTTAGCTATTTAATAAAGAGTTTAAATTATCAGATTTTAAACTTGGCTTAAGGTATCAAACTTGTTTAATGTCGCCTCCTCACCTACATCACACCTATCGCCCCGCCAGCCAGGATTACAGTCAGCTTTACAGACTCCCGTCCACCTGTCACAGGAGTCACAGTTACAGACTCGACTGCAGTCTCCTCCATAGGATCCATTCGTGCATGCTGTAATAGAATTCATGTGTGAGATGTTTGTTCCACTGTTTAACTGAAACAATCGCAATATTTGAACACATTTCTGAACACAGCAAAAAACGATGTAAGGCACTAAGGAAAAATACTAAAATTGCTTTATCAGTATCAATTGCACATTCCAAGCTAAATGGGCCAACAAAATGATGTTGCGTCCAAAAGATGATGAGACGGTGCATACACATCGTGCCACCTATGTAGAGTTCAAAATTCCGACAAAGCACGAGTATTTACCGTAGAGCAATGTCCCCAATCAGTTGTGACTTACGTGAAGTTACTTCCTTACTTCTTAACCTTTGATTATGCATGACATTGTCAGATCACAATGTTTTCCGGATTTAAAACTATTTTCGTTGTAAACTGTACTTTCCCCCAAAAATGTTGTTTTTTAAAAAAGTGCACAATTAACAACATTTTTTTTACCATTTGTAAACAAAACCCATTAAGAAGTAAATTTAAATTTAAGGTATATGTATATATTTGTCGAATGGAAATGTTATCCTTAGCTACAGAATTAAATGTGTTTGCTTCCTGTCCTATCGGCGCGTGTATTCTTCCTGTATACTTAATAAATCATCAGAAACAAACGCTCTGGCTAATTCAGGAACAGCGAGTTATTTCATTGGGGAAGTGAATATGACAAAACGTTATGGATAATCAACTTCTTTATTGCACAGTAGCGACATTTTGGTAGAGAGTCTTATACGTTTTTCAAATGAGCTTAAAAGCGGTATAAGAATCTATACTGACACGTCGCTACTGTGCAATAAAGAAGTTTATTATCCATAAAGTTCTGTCATATTTAGTACTCACAACTTCTAAAATGCCTCTCAAACAATTCAGTAGGAAAGGCTGGGTGGGAATGGTACGACTAAAATACAGCTCATCAAAACAGTGATTTCAATCTGAAACTCTCATGTTTTAATCTTTATTTTAGTCGTACAGAAGTATAATCTGTAGACAACAAAAGACGGTGAGCATAAAATATTCTAAGCAAATCCCGCACACATACCATGCAACCAAACCCACCCCCCCCCCCCCCCCCCCCTACTCAAATTCGAGCAATCCGCATGCAGCTCAGTCGCCTAGCAACAGAGCTGGCTCATGTGCACTGAGCATAAACTGCTGGTCGACACACAACGGATAATTGACACAATAAGACAACTGGATTTGTCGAATTATTGTCAAATTTTGGTCAGCAAGACAACAATGGAAACTAGCACCCGTAATGAATAATTAACTGGTTAAATGCACAGTACTTAAAAAATAATAAGGATACAATACAAAATTAAAAACCAAAATTAAAACACCAATCCGTTACTGCAACAAAACAAACAAAAAACATAACAATGACAACATTCACAAGTTTTATTGCGGTTTGTTATTTCTGTTCATATGCGTCATATGCACAAAAGTAACACAAGTCACTGTCGCACATTAGAGAGTTGTTAAGCCACGACAAATGGACAAAATTGCTTTAACCCTTCAACATCCTCCGTGGAGATGTCATGCAAATAGTGGGATGTGAACACCGAGGAGCATCACCAGCCCTCCATAATGGCGTGTAACGAACAGGTACTATGAATGGCTTGGGTCAATGTAATGGCTCTAATCCCATGTGGTCGAGGAAAAGGGAAAGGTGCTGGTCCTTGCACCTCGTATGCTTTAAGTATGACCACTCTCAAGCAGAAGGTTCGCCGTTAATGGCTGTAATATTGCCTAAACTGCTCTAAACAATAACTCACTCACTCACTCAACCAGAAGGAGATGGTATTACTAGATATTTCAGTCTTCTTTGTAGTTGCGAGCGGTATGAACAGCAGACGAAAATGCTTTCGATGTTCTTCAGACTGTTTGAGGTATATACTAAGTGCTCAGACTGGGCACAGGGAGGGATCAGAGTGACCGTTTTGGCCTAAAATGGCAGACAATAACAAGATGTAAAACATTTTAGTATCTTGGCCTGGAAGCTTATGTTTTGCCAGAAATCCTATCGCAAAGCAAGATGCACCTTGCCATGATCACATTGGTCGAATGTAATTCTGTCAACATCGATGGCATGGACTTCCAACACTCACGCTGTCATAGCAAGCAATAGAAGGAAGACCGTTTTTTAGGACAATAAGTCAAACGTTCAGAGCCTCGTAAGGCTCACAAGACAGATGTTGCAAAACGACTTGCCGCCAACGCCGCCAGATACGTTGAGGTCGTTGTCCCTTCAAACGACGAGACAACCTGAGGTGTAATAAAATTGAAGCCTCTAGTCTTAGCAATGGTAGCAAAGCACTTCCACTTGTCATCATACCAATTCTGGATCGTAGACATAGGAGCTGATGAGACAAGTTCAGCTGCTTTAGTCCAATTGCCTTTCTCTACAAGTGAGGTCTTAAGCAAATCCACGTGTGAAGCTGGATTTAGGTTGTCATTCTGTCGAAATTTTTCCAGGTTTAAAGGTAACAGCGGAAACATGTAGGCGCCAATATCTTCTGACGATATTCTTATAAAATATATATAATTATTCTTATTAAAATAAAACTACAAATACACATTATTAAAATGCAGAAGGTACACACAAACCCTTTTTCTAACGGGCTTGTGTGATCGTCAAGCATGTTTTAAACGATATAAGATTATTTGTAAGGTTTGTTTAAGGACACGATGTATTTGTTTCCGATTAATTTAAGGGTACTTTGATATTACCAAATATGATTGACAATTTGTATGCAGTTGTTTGCAAGTAACAAATAGTTTATACAAAAGTGAAAATTATAGTTTGAATGCACACACCGAAATTAAATTAGTGTTATTGAAATATCCAGGACAAAAAAACACCCACAAGAAAGATCTGTTACTAGTCTTTTATCAAGTATATAGCTACGTGCATTTAATATCTCACCATATATCTCCACTTCACAAATGTTAAGGGAATCTTGATGAAGTTCTCCTGTCCCCGGGTTCCTGATAGTGAAGTACCTGGCTGTCCCGTTACACGCCAGGTGGGTCGGGTTGTCTGTGAAGGTGGAGGGAAAGGTGTAGCACACTCGGGAGGAGTTATTGTCCAGGTAGATGGTGGAGTTGGCAATTCTGTAGTTGTCTGCAGGTAACATAGACATGTACTATTGTTCAATAAGATCCATATACGGAAGGTTGAAGTTCTTAGTATGTTTGCCTAAATGGGGCTATATTATATTATCTAATCCAATTAATCAGTTTAATCTATTTTATCTGTCTGACAGTGTTATTTCAAATTCTATATGAGTGGCAATATCCCTAATCGTTTTATATAGAATACTAAACGAGCTCCCGTTTTATACAATTGTTGTAAAACTCGTGTATAGTTTTGGTATCTGACGAGCGAAAGCGAGTCAGATACCAAAACTATTCACAAGTTTCATAACAATGGTTTGTCACAGGAACGAGGTTAATATTTTATTTATTACTGTCTTCATGAAAAAGGTAAATATAGATTAAATTTGTGTGTTCTTTTTGTCTAACTTGATTTAGAAACAGTTTATGAATACAATATATTCAATAGTAACGCGAGGTGTTAGTGTTGTTGGTTTTCGTCTTTTGCTTTAAATGTTCCCATCATCAACTTTCCAATTGTTAAAATCACCTGTGACAAAATAATAATGACTTCGAATTACTAGTAGTCTACCTATAGTCAGATTAGACTTATTAATGTTACAGATTAAATAATGTTAGAAAAGTTTCATCGCAGCTCGCGAATGTATTCTCATCACAAGTTTACGGTACAAGTGATTTAAGGCTGTTATGCACTTCTATCGAAAAATTAAGCAATAACTGTATGGAACACTAGCTTCCTAAGTGTGTAATGAATGCAGACAAATACTTATTTTATCACAAAGTGTACTTACATGGCACATTTTATGGTAAACGCACATCAGCCATGATACCTTCTCTCAATGTCAAGACGACCAGAAAGTTACGTATCTCTTCCCTAAAAACTTCATACCACAATCAAATATTGTAAAGAAGACTTTTTGGCAGCCCCAGTAAACACCTTATTTTTGTGTTGATATTTGAACATAATTTATTTACGTGTATCCATGATAGGTTAGGGGTTGTCTATTGTATTTTATTAAAGTTAGAATAGAGTGGATACAATTTGATCACCGAATTCTAAAAAGAACAGTACCACTTGATCGAATGAAAGTAGTTCTGGCAGACTTACAGCATAATGTGTTATTAATCACTGAATAATAATATCATAGAGTTATTAAACAGTAGGATCTCCAGCGGGAGAGTAAAACATATAGAATACCAAACGAGCTCCCGTGTCATACAATTGTTATGAAACTCTGCCGAAACTATTCACGAGTTTCAAAACAATGGAACGACACGGAAGCGAGTTTAGTATTTAAGTTATTACTCGCCTTCTTAAAAGTAAATATAGTTTGAACTTTTTTATTTTTGTTTAACTTAACTTAGAAATAGTGTATGAATACAATGTATTCTATCGTAATGTGAGGTGTTGATGTTGGTTATCATCATCAACTTTTCAGGGTTAAAATCATCTGTGACAAAAATAAGGATTCATTAAAAGTACTATTAGTCTACCAAATTACAGATTAGACTTAAGTAATGCTACAAATTAAGTTGCAACTTGAAAATAGTCCATTGCTGCTCGCGAATGTATTCTCGTCACAAGTTTATGGTGCAAGTGATTTATGGATGTTATGCACTTCTATCGAACATCTAAGCAATATCTGTATGGAACAATACCTTTCAAAATGTAAATTGAACAAAGGCAAATACTAATCTTATCACAAAGTGTATTTATAGGCACATTTTATAGTAAATAAAACGTGTAATGACGCACATCAGCCATGACACCTTCACGTAATGTCATTGCCATCAAAAAGTTATGTAAATCTTTTGTAAAAAATGCATACCATAATCAAATATTGTAGAGAGGACTTTATGGCAGCCTCAGTCAACACGTTATTCGTGGGGTGGTATTTGGACGTCATGCATTTACGTGTATTAATAAAATGTTGGGGTTTGCCTCTTTTATTTAAATTAGAATATGGTGGACACAATTTGATCACTAAAATTTCAAAAGGTCACAGTACCACTTGATCGAGAAAAAGTTGTTCCGACAGAATGACAACACGAGGTGTTATTAATAACTGATTAATAACAACTTAAAGTTATTAAACAGTAGTATATTCAACGGGCAAGTAATAAATTGATTTATCAAGCCCTGTATCACTAATATTTTGTGACACTAATACTCCATGTAGACCGGTCCTGTCTGTCAAACGTCACCTGTCATTTCTCATAGGGTCATGTTTACCTGTAAATTGTAATGTTTGTCTATTTCTGGTCAGTCTGTATTTTTTACTCATAACCAGAAACTAGACTTTCGTTTCCTGAATATTGTTTAAGCTGTGTGTTTGTCATACTGTGTTTGAGAACAGCATACGCTGCAAAAGGCACCTAAATTCACACTTATCCCTACCTAACCGTCATACTGTTTGTTTGTGTTTGTGTTGCTACGTCTTAATAACCTATTTGATCAAACTGATTTTTTTTGTGGAGTAAATGTGTGTTGTTTGTCACACTAACAATAATACGTTATTCACCTATTTATTCTATTAAAACCAGTTAAATATTCTAAGAACAGTCTGTCTGTTTTCATCAAAAGGCTAATGCTCTAGTCATGAGCGAAAACAAGCCCTGTGAAACAATGACCTTTTGAAAATTTAATGAGTGAGTGAATTGTGGTTTAACGTCGTTTTCAACATTATTTTAATTTATATCGCGGCGGTCAGATTTTACAGCAGGGAAACACCCAGTGTGTCTTTGTGAAACCTTCGCGTCGCGGTTGGTACTAACGAACCAAGGATGATGCAAGCATTGCACACTATCCTCACAGCCCTGTAGAACATTTCTCGACTGCTGGGAATAATGTTGAACGCCAGGAAAAAATTGTATGTGCATGTTTGTATATCTGTATTTCACCGATTTGTAAGTTTACATGACTATCCCACTCAGACACATCATACTGACTCTGAGCCAACCAGTCAATACGACAAACCATCACAAAAGTGCACCTTTTATAACACCTTTTGATATGACGAGGCAGCGGACCGAACCACGAACTGACCGCACACTTAGCTTTCTGAGCGAATGCTCTAATCATACACCACGGAGGCCGGTCGGAAATGGAACAAGCACGGTTCACATTCGTTTATCTAATTATAATCTATAGAAGTACTTGACTGGTATAGGCGTCAATGGCCTGATATTAAACGACATATGACTTTGTAATTAGTACTTAGCTTGTCACAAAATACAACATATTATGCATTCATCATCTGTCAAAACCAATCACAATATTATTGTTTGACTAAGTGTGTCAGAAAAAATATAATGATAATAAAAATAAAGTTTCTGTATTGGTAATAATCAAGGAATGTTGCAATTTTTTTATCAAATTACAATTAAATTATGCATAAATTGGTTCTATAACATTGTGAAGTAATTCCCTTACATCCACTCCTGAGGTAGACTGTGACGTGATACAGCTGATACTGCTGACCTAGATCCACTGTCCAGGAAGATGGTCCACTTGCAGCGTGGAAACAGGTGCTCGCCTGTCCATGTATGTCAGTGTCACCATCTACAGCGTTGCCCGGTACCCAATATTGTCCACGTTCCGCATATATAGATGACGCTGTTGTTGATTTGTTGACCGCGACGTTTACTATCATTAAAGGGTAAAAAAATTAAATATTCTAAGGATTAAAAACATTTAGCAAAGTAGTGTTGCGGGTGAATGCTGTTCACAATGTATTGTGCATTGTGTAGGTTTCGATAAAATGTCAATTTCTTTACTCATATTGAGTATGTGGTCAAAGTTGTTTTTGATTTGTTGAGAGCAAAGTTTAATACATCACTAATTACATAGTAAAATAAGAAAATGGTAAAGTCAATGAAAGATAAGTAAAATGGGGAGTTCTGAACAGAATGTATTGCACTGAAGTTTACATACAAATAAAAATTAGGGCACTCCAGAAATGCGTAACATCTTTATGGTGTGAGTGAGTGAACTTACGAACTATTATGTTGTACACGTAGATGTGTGCACTCTGTCAATATGTGTACTGTGTATATTGTTGGTCCGTGTAGTTGTGTCTTTATTGTGTCTGTTGTTTGTACTGTGTAGACGTATGTAATGTGTTGATAAATGTACTGTATAGTGGTATGTATTGTGTAGATGTATGTACTGTGTAGGTGCATGTACTGTGTAGATGGATGTAATGTGTAGGTGTATGTACTGTGTAGCATGGACTGTGTAGTATGTACTAGGTAAATGAATGTAATGTGTAGACGTATGTACTATGTAGACATACGTACTGTGTAGACGTATGTATTGTGTAGACGTATGTACCATGTGGACGTATGTACTGTGTAGATGTATGTACTGTGTAGATGTATGTACTATGTAGATGTGAGTATGATGAAGACGACCTTACTTGGTTGAATGTACTGTGTATGTGTTGTGATTTATTTGCAGTTAATACTTACTCAGGGTTACCTGCAGCTACTAATACTCACCACCCTTGTCCCAGTATATTAATAATCACCATTTGTTCCACCATGCACATGAGATCAGCCCCAGTTTCTTTCTGCTATATATACTCAACGACAAAAGTTCTTGTGACACTTTCAATTTTAGATAAATTTGATAACGTTTGACCAAAACCATTGAAAACACGCCCGCAATACCATAACAAACCACGCAAACGCAACTTTGAAGTAAGTGTTTGAAAATCAGGTGAAATTGACTTTGCACGTGCAATTTCGTGAACAATGATTTATTTTGTGTTTATTTAAAATTGATCGGCCTAGAATGATTTTCATTGTGGATAAAGACACGTTCAATGAGTGTGGTTTAAAAAAACCCACTAACTTTCAGACAGGAAGAAAAATCTTTTAATGCTAAAGTTTTCTGTAAATCAACGATGGCGGGCAATTAGGATGCTCCAACCCAGAATCGCAACGTACCGCCCGCATCCTGGCACAGAACGGTGTCACAGTGTTTAACGTGGCCAACAAAGATCATTAGACATGCTGCCCATTGAACACGTGTGGGATGAAGTGGACCGACGTTTGCGGCTTTCATCAAATCCTCCTGAAGCACTCCAGTAATTGCAACGTTTTGTTTACATCTAAAACAACATTCCACAATGTTGCCATAGACGACTGATCAATTTCATGCGACGGAGATGTGTTGCCTGTATCAACAATGCTGGTAATCATACTCGATATTAAACTGTGAACTTTGATTTTACCCTCACAACATTCAGATGACCGTTTACAGTTCAAAAAAGTTTCTAATCCATCATTATGTCCTTCATTAAATATATTTGTCTTCCATTTGGTCTCTTGTGTTATCTTCTATACCACTTTAAATGGCGTCACAAGAACTTGTGTTGTTGAGTATATATCCAGCTGATACTCGCCCTGTGCCCCCCGCATACAGCAATTTAAAACAAGCGCCATTGTTGCCACACCCTCCATGTTATTCCTCACCCCATGTACCCAGCAGATTGAGACCAGGGCCTCGTTCCTCAAAGCCATCTTAGGCTTAGTTGATCCTAAGCGATTTTTAAGAAATTTGTCCTGTGGAGTTGTTTCTTACCTTAGGCATACGACTATCGTAGGGCAGAGATCGATTTGGAACCGATGTCAAATGGTACGGGTTCCAACGCCATCTCTGCGCTACGACAGTCGTATGCCAATGTTATATTTTATCACTTACGATCAACTTAGCCTAAGATCGCTTTGAGGAGCGGGGCCCTGGGGTAAAGTTT
>JAULCD010158581.1:0-10995 GCA_032361085.1 Calliostoma canaliculatum
AGCACAAGGATGCAGTGACATTATTAAAGCACAAGGATGCAGTGACATTATTAAAGCACAAGGATGCAGTGACATTACTAAAGCACAAGGATGCAGTGGCAGATGAACAGAAATAATGATGAAACATGCCACAGATAGTAGTACTGTGAGACAAGGATGCAGTAAAGTGCAAGGCAACATCTAACTGGGTGTCAACTGATTATGATGTCTCCATTACATTCTATTACCTTGGACACATTCACCACAATAGCTTTGATAAAAAAGTAATGTCATCGTTTCCATTATCCAAAGAAATGCTTTGCACGGTAAGTTTCTGACAAGTATATTCAAAGCAAATGATTTCGCTACACATTAGAAAATATTTAAGACCTCATAAAAAACAGCTAAAACTGATTTTTTAGCTTTACAAAACAACTAGTGTTTACGAGTTCAAAGACCTACAACTTTTCAAAAAATTTTTAGTGCAGGATAATTGAAATTAAGTAATGGCAATGTGTCCAGTTTATGTTTTGAGGGTAATAAAAATTTTGTTTTATTATTATTGAGGATTCAAACAAATTAGTGTAAATAATTTAAGATTAAAGTCGGAACTTAAATGCCAGTAACAAGATCTAAAATTGAAGTTTATAATCAAACAAAATTAATAATCATTATTTTCAGTCTTTCTTAATTGTGTAAAATCCATATTTCATGTTGTTGTTGTTGTTATTGTCCATTCATAGTATCTTTTTGTTGCATGTTACTAGAACTAAATAGTTCAACTTCCAACCTTGATTTCACAAGACTGGAGCTGCGTTATCCATTGTGAACCTGTGAAGTGCTTGCAGCTTTGATCAGTATACTCACTCTGTGATAAAATCATAATACTCTGAATAATAATGATGATGATGATGGTGATGATGATGATGATGATGATGATAATAAAATAAAATTAAAACACAAAAAACAACCAAACATATGTTGTGCTATAAAAACAAAATATATGCATGTCCTATGTTCATTATAATGCTAAATGCTGTATCTGAATCAATCAGATACTACTCACATAAGAGTCTGACCATGAATGAAAGGTAATGTAATATGTATTTTATCCACTAATCAAATACTGTCAATAAATTTTTAAATCGTTTGAAGATATTGCAAAACATTAATTCAGAAACAAATTAGTAGATAAACTGATATTTCCTGTAAACAAATTTGTGTTTAACATTAAGCTGGACCTAGGTCCTGTTCAATGAAGCTTTCATAAGATAGCTTTCATCTTGACACTCTCACTAGGAGAGCTTTGGGATGCACCTATCTGACAAGAGCTTCATGGAATATGAGAGTGCTAAGATAAAAGTTAAACCCTTAAAGTGATGAACCCAGCACTTGTCAATTTCAATGTCCAAACTTAAACTGGCTGTTGAAAACCTTTCCTGTAATTTTTGTGTGTAAAAGAGCTCTTTTATACAAAATTATTACAGGAAAGGTTTTCAACAGCGCAAGGTGGTAACAGTTTTGATTTATACTCACCCTAGTTCAGCACTGTAAGGGTTAACCCTTAACGTGCTAGGCATAACATTTGTCAGTTAAGTTTTAAAATTTGAATTTGAATGAGCTGTTGAAACCCTATCATGTAGTGATTTGCAGAAGCTCTTTAAAATTACCACATGATAGAATTTCAACAGCACAAGATAGACTTCTTTTTAGTCCCACTAACCACAATTTATCACTTTAAAGATTCAGAAGTCTTAGTATTTTAAGAGCTTTATGAAATGAAAGAGTGCCAAGATGAAAGTACAATGTATTTGCCCTTTGGAACTTAATAAATTGTGAACCCTGTCCCCAAGTCGGGTGGAACCTAATGTTGTCGATGTTGAAGGGAGTTAGGTAGAATACTCTGTAGACATCATCTAGCTGTGTATTTAAACCTTAAAGTGCTGAGCTGATTTCAGCTAATCTTAAAACTGTGACCACCTTGTGCTGTGGAAAACCTATCCTGTGGTAATTTGTTTAAAAGAGCTTCTTTAGGAGCTCTTTTAAACAAATTACCACAGGATATAGGTTTTCAACAGCCTGTTTCAGTTTAAGTTTAAAAACTAAATTGAGCAAATTCTGTGCTCAGCACTTCAAGGGTTAAGGACACAAAACTAGGAATGTTGAGTATATGGGCTAAATAGTGTGGTTGAGTTTCATGTGGGGTTTTACTCACATTCAATTAATCACCTGGGACAAGGAGGGTGTGGGTTCAAATCCTACATGGTACAAAACTACCAAAACTATTGGAATTAAGAGACAATAAAAATGTTAAGTTTGAATACAAAATGTTATGGAATTTTTTTTCAGAACTGTTCTTCTTAATTACAGAGCATGCTACTGTTCAGTTTCCCTGTGCAGACATGCAAGCACTGTGTAGACACACCACACTGACACCATTCAGCATCTGGCCGCAGGAGATACACAATCTGTAGAAGACTACATAGTGTAGACACACCACACTGACACCATTCAGCATTTGGCCGCAGGAGCTACACATTCTGTAGAAGACTACATAGTGTGGACACACCACACTGACACCATTCAGCATCTGGCCGCAGGAGCTACACATTCTGTAGAAGACTACACAGTGTGGACACACGGGCATCTTAGTGTTGGGCACAACAGACAAGACACTACACACATAGACGCACAGGTACATAGACACATAGACACATAGACACATAGACGCACAGGCACTTTAGCTTTGGGCATAAAATACAAAACACTAGGCACATACTTGGTGGAGGCCCAAGAAGACTGGGTATAAACTAGCTAGAGACCCGAGACTTGGAAACCCTAGGGCACATGCATGTACTGGACTATTACAGCTGACAGACAGCTATATACACTGGTTGGGTGTATTGCAATGTACTACAGTGGAGGGTGGGTGTACTACAATGTACTACAGTGGAGGGTAGGTGTACTGGTGTACATTACAGTGGAGGGTGGGTGTACTGCAATGTATTACAGTGGAGGGTGGGTGTACTACAATAGAGGGTGGGTGTACTGCCATACACTACAGTGGAGGGTGGGTGTACTACAATGTACTACAGTAGAGGGTGGGTGTACTACAAAGTACTACAGTGAAGGGTAGGTGTACATTACAGTGGAGGATGGGTGTACTGCAATGTATTACAGTGAAGGATGGGTGTACTACAATAGAGGGTGGGTGTACTGCCATACACTACAGTGAAGGGTGGGTGTACTACAATGTACTACAGTGGAGGGTAGGTGTACTGGTGTACACTACAGTAGAGGGTGGGTGTACTGGTGTACATTACAGTAGGAGGTGGGTGTACTGGTGTACACTACAGTGGAGGGTGGGTGTACTGGAGTACACTACAGTGGAGGGTGGGTGTACTGGTTTTTACAGTGGAGGTGGGTGTACTGGTTTGTACAGTGGAGGTTGGGTGTACTGGTTTGTACAGTGGAGGTTGGGTGTACTGGTTTGTACAGTGTGTCAGGTTGGGTGTACTGGTTTGTACAGTGTGTCAGGTTTATAGGTCAAGACTTCCACTGTGTACTTTCTGTGCGTCAAGCTAATTAAAAGTGTTATGAAAATGTTTTGTGAATTGTGAATTTGAAGGAAATCTAAGTACATTTACCAAAGATGTAATAAATACTTTGTAAGCTTCCTAATCCTTTTTCAATATTGTATTTTAAATGGAAGCATGAATAACAGGTTTTTGATACAGCTTTTGGAACAATGTACAATTCTAACAGTTTTGTCATTGCACTTCTAGTGCACACCTGCCAATAGTTCAATAGTTTCTAAGCATAGATTAAGTTGAGGGGTGCTTCAATCTAATTTGGTGTTGTGGAAAAATCATAACACAAAATGTGGTTACAAATAAAACAACTTTAATCTGCATCATTGATAAAAATGATACAACATAAAATTTTGACAACCTACTGCAAAAATATGGTAATATTTTTACAGAATAAATAAATGGTGTGAATACAAGCACATATTTTGTCAACAAACATAAATACATTAATGAAATAAACTTTTGTGAAAGAACATAGAAATAAACATTTGTTCAAAACTAATTAAAATTGAGAAAATACAATTACCATGATCCAAATATGGTGAACTTTGTGCCCGGCTTGTTTGGTCCCCACAGTATTTAATTATCATGATCACAGCACAGACAAGCAAACTATTGAGGGAATTCTTTCCACTCATACAATAAACCTTAACCCTTAAACTGTAGACATGATCCAGCTGTGTATTTAATTTAATAGTGCTGAGCTTATTTAAGCCAGTCTCAAAACTGTGACCACCTTGAGTACCTTAAAAACCTAGCCAATAATAATTTGATTGAAAGAGTTCCTGTAGGAGCTCTTTTAAACAAATTATTACAGGATATAGGTTTTTCAACAGCCTGTTTCAGTTTGAGTTTGAAAACTAAAATGAGCAAATTTTGTGCTCAGCACTTTGAGGGTTAATTGATAAATTATTTAACTGTAAAATGTGCATTGTTATGTTTAGAGTTTTGTTTACCTCTGCATTTTAAAAATCTTTTTACTAATTTTTGCTGTGACTTATGACAATATTTAATCATTATATGTACTATCTTTAATTCTGAGAAGAGTAGAATAATTTCATTCACCATGCTCAGTCTTTACAAGAAAATTCTTGAAAAAACAAAATTGGTGAAAAAACATAAGAATTTAGGTCCATATTGACATATTACATTGACAGAAAATGCTATTTTAAAGCTATTTTATTGACAGTAACATTAATAATATCTTTGCAATATGACTGTGGAATGGTAAAAATATTTTCTCAACTTTTAGGTCAACCGTATAAGCACTGCAATGCATTAACATCATGAGTAATACAGCAATGTAAACAAAACACTAGAGGAAGTCAAAATACAACAAGCTCTTCCATCTTGTTGACAACAAACAAAAGTAGACCAAGCACATTAGCAAAAGAACACTAGTAAAGTAAGTTTCTGTTGCATTCACATATCAGTGCAAGAAGCATGTTCCATAGCTGTGAACAGCAACAGTAACCCTTAGAGTGCTGCTGTCATTGTCAACCCTTAGATTGTTGGTATCATTGTCAACCCTTAGAGTGCTGGTATCATTGTCAACCCTTAGAGTGCTGCTGTCATTGTCAACCCTTAGAGTGCTGGTATCAATGTCAACCCTTAGAGCACTGGTATCATTGTCAACCCTTAGAGTGCTGCTGTCATTGTCAACCCTTAGAGTGCTGGTATCATTGTCAACCCTTAGAGTGCTGGTATAATTGTCAACCCTTAGAGTGCTGGTATCATTGTCAACCCTTAGAGTGCTGGTATCATTGTCAACTCTTAGAGTGCTGGTATCATCGTCAACTCTTAGAGTGCTGGTATCATTGTCAACTCTTAGAGTTCTTACAACTCATTATTAATTCAGCACTCTATGTGTTAACTTAAAATTTGAATCACTACAAGAATAATTGTACTCTATATTAAACAAATTATTTAAATAATCAACTTTCCTGAACCCTTAAAGTGCCAACTGCAACATTTTCAGTTTCAGTAACAAATTATAAACCTAAAGACACTGTTGAAAACAAATCCTGTGGTAATGTTTTAAAAAGAGCTCCTGTTGAGTTCTTAAAACAATTACCTCCAGATAGGTTTTTAAGGGCACAAGGGGCCACCATTTTTAAGTCCTAGTGACCACAATTCAGCATTTTAAGGGTTAAAGACTAATTATAAAAAATAAATTTACCAAAAAAACAAGACATGAAGTGTATTTTTGATAGTTACCACATCTGCTTGAAAGTTCAATTAAACAGAAGACAAATAGCCAACCAGCACTAGACTTCCACAATGAGTATGTACAATAAGGTGTGTGTATGAATGAAATATGTTGTAAAGTGAGTTTGTGCAGGTGCATCAAAATATAAATATGAAAGATGAAAAATATGCAGAATCACATGTCTAGTATTTGTCTGTGATCGAAATTCCTTGAATATATCGATAACCCTATCGGTTACCATGGCAATAATTGTTTTGTATAATTACTGTACAATAATCTATCTATGCAGCTTTAATATGTTTTATTTATAGATTGTGCCTATTTGAGCATGGTTGAGTATCACCGTAAAAACAACGCATATAATCTGTAATTTACATGAATAAATAAAACCAGTATTTACAGACGATGGTTCTTAAATATAAGCAAACAGTCAACAGTTGTGAATTTGGTTGTATGATTGGCACAATCAAAATATTTTACAAATATTTACAAACTTATGTTCAAACAAGTCCTCTAATTACAATTTTCAAGTACTTCAGTTAAGTTGCATAATAATTCACAAAACCCAAAGAACAGTTCTCAGTCATTATGCGTAGTTATAATTTAAACATGACATCATGGAAAAGAACATTTTGAATTTGTTTTGTTCAAGCCAATATATCAAGTAATACATAACTAGTTTAAATATGTTTAATTTTTAACAAGACTGAAAACTTGGCACAACAGAATTTGGAAGTGTTTGATTTTCATCACAATTCTGACGAGAAGATCTCACAATAAAGCAATACTAGGTTACTGTAGATTATCAACAATTTAGGCTATTCAGGTGGTTGTATATGGTCTACACTTAGATGATTTAAGCTGATGTTTTGTCAACATGGTTCAACTGCATAAAAGATATGACACACGCAGCGTATCACACACACAGTAACACACATATACACACACACACACACACACGCTCAGACACACTACTACAGACAGACAGACAGACAGACAGAGTACCACACACAAACACACATATACACAACACCACAGGCACAATATTAAACACACACATGTATACACTGTGTGCCACACACAAAGTATACCACACACATACAGTAGCACACACACATAGTGTACCACACACAATACCACACACACACAGTGTACCACACAGTAATACACAAACATACATACACACCCATAAACACACACATACACTGTGTACCATATACAGACACAGTGTACCACATACACACACACACAAAAACAGTATGCCACACACAGTGTACTACATACACACACACACACACACACACACACACACATACACACACAGTGTACTACACACACAATGTACTATACACACACAGTGTACTACACACACAGTGTACTACACAGACAGTGTACTACACACACAATGTAATATACACACAGATTGTACTACGCACATGGTGTACTACACAGTGTACTACACACACACACACCAACACATACACACAGTGTACTACACACACACAAACACATACACATACACACACACAGTGTACTACACACACACACAAACACATACACATATACAGTGTACTACACACACACACAAACACATACACACACACAGTGTACTACACACACACAGTGTACTACACACACATACAGTGTACTACACACACCAACAGTGTACTACACACACACACACAGACACAAACACGATGTACTACACACACACACAAACAGTGTACTACACACACACACACACACAGTGTACTACACACACACACACACACAGTGTACTACACACACACACACAGTGTACTACACACACACACATGGTGTACTACACACACACACATGGTGTACTACACACACACGCAGTGTAATATACACACACACAGAGTGTACTACACACACACACACAGAGTGTACTACACACACACACACACAGAGTGTACTACACACACACACACAGTGTAATATACACACACACACAGAGTGTACTACACACACACACACACAGTGTACTATACACACACAAACACACACACACAGTGTACTACACACACACACACACAGTGTACTACACACACACACCAACAGTGTACTACACACACACAGTATACTACACATACACACACAGTGTACTACACACACCAACAGTGTACTACACACACACACAGTGTACTATACACACACACACACACATTGTACTACACACACACACACAAACACATACACATACACAGTGTACTACACACACACACACAAACACATACACATACACACACAGTGTACTACACACACACACACACACACAGTATACTACACACACACACACACACAAACACATACACACACGGTTTACTACACACACACACACAGTGTACTACACACACACACAAACACATACACACACAGTTTACTACACACACACACAGTGTACTACACACACACACACACACACACATACAGATACACACACACAGTGTTCTACACACACACACAAAAGCACATACACATACACACACACACACAGTGTTCTACACACACAAAAAAACACATACACACACACAGTGTACTACACACACACACACAGTGTACTACACACACACACATATACACATACACTCACATACACATACACACTCACATACACATACACACACACACACACACACACACACACACACACACACAATAAGCATACCCTAAAGTGCTAAACGCAACTTTTGTCTGTTTCAGTGTGTACATTTCCATTTAACAGGCTGCTGAAAATAAAATTTCTGTGTTAATTTGTTTTAAAGAGCTCTAATTAGGAGCTCTTTCAAACATATTCCCACAGGAAAGGTGTTGACAGCATAAGATGATTATCTCAGTTGTAGTTCCTATTGAACCCAAATTTAGCACTCTAAGGGATAAATAAAGAATGGTGAATTAGAAATGTCAGCTAGATAATTTGACCAACTGCGGAAAGCTATTATTGTCCTGCCTATAGCTAGCATTTTGCTAGTGGGCAGACAGCTATATCAAACACTGCACCCCCTTCTGTTTGGTAATATAGGGTTTTTATTCTAAGGATTTTGACATGAAGTGTGGTTTGACGTGTCTGATGTGTCTTTGTATGCAGTTGACTATGTCAAAAGAAAACCAGTCATAGATCAAGTAAACTACCAAAAGCTAGAGATTATTTTACAATATTGACTAGTAAACTGATATTTACAAAAAGGACTACTATATACATTCTAGATTCTACCCACAATGGAAGGAAAGCTGATGAAACAAACCCACCAATTATGGTGGAATAATTGTGAAATATAATACAAACTTGAGAATTTGTTTCCTCATGCAATTTCTCAATATGTTTAACTACAACTTTGTTTTTCTGAATAGCAAAAGATAACTATGTGGGTATTCTAAAAAGTATTACTTTAAAAAGAAATAAAGATAACAAAATGATAATGGCGATATGTCTTGATGTGGTTATTTTCCAAACCACTACATTGTTTTTGAAATCTTTATTAGATGATTTGTTTTGAAATTGTGATAACTTAATTCCAAAAGGCAGCCATTCTTTGTTTCTGAACAGCTAGGTGACAATCTCTAATATTTTAATACATTTGGATATAAGAGTTACATTATGATCACAGCAATTAAGAAAAGTTTACATTTCGATGAAAGCAGTTGAGAAAAGTTGAGTTATTGTGAATGAGACTGCTTCACCTACTGTACAGTGTACAATGCAGCTGTTATTGTGTAAGTACAGCATGTGCTACTGTTTGAGAAGTTGAATGTGGGATGATAACAGGGTGGTACAGTGGGTCGGGAGGAAGAGCAACAACACCAACTGAGGGTCAGTGTTTGAACCCTGCAGACCACGGGCTAGGGATAACTGGCAGAAGTCTTACTTTCTTCCTGGTTCCACTTAAAAATTCCTTGTACATATCTGAACGTAGGTAGCGGCTGTAGCTATCGCTCTTCATCAGCTTGAAGATATGGTCCTGTGAACAGACCAAAAACATTTTAAAAATATGGTTCTACAAACAGATAAAACCGTTCAAAGATGTGGTCCTGCAAACAGATAAAACAGTTCAAAGATATGATCCTGCAAACAGATAAAACAGTTCAAAGATATGATCCTGCAAACATATAAAACAGTTCAAAGATATGGTCCTGCAAACATATAAAACAGTTCAAAGATATGGTCCTGCAAACATAGAAAACAGTTCAAAGATATGATCCTGCAAACAGATAAAACTGCTCAAAGATATAAAAAAGCAATGAATGAATAGAATTTCCATTTATTCTTGCTTCCATGATTAGCATATGCTGTTGAAGACACAAATAGTTTTGCCTGGATTTGAAATTTTGTTTTTTCTACATAGTGCCTGGCTAAAACAATGCCATCACTGGGCCTTCGAAAGCCAGTGTACTGTAAAACTAGATGTCTTAAATAATTTTTTAGAAACATCTAAAATCCAACAGTGATAGGTCAAAATCAAAGATGGTTAGTACAGTGGCATGTTTAAAGTTCAAAACTAAAAATCAGTTTATTTGTGGCATCCTAAATCTGAAAATGAAAGATTTGTTTCACCTGTGCTTCATCAAAACAAAATCTTGTTGGGCTGTTTTCGACTCTCCTCCGAACTAGCTCCATGACTTGACAGTCAACATTCACCGGATTGTGAGCTCCAGGGGCCAAGAATTCACTGTAACATACATTCTGCAATTATACTAAACAATAGAACACTTTAAATACATCAACACATAAGTTGGTTTGCACTTCTTTTACACATAACACCGGTAACAAGTATAAAAGTTTTATTATAATATTGTTTTGTAGATTGAATATGAAGATTATATTAGTTGCCTTTAAAATTGCAACAGCCTACCTTTTTCATACATTGTACTTACCTAACACTATCTACACACCTAATACTTCTTACAGTCAAACCAACCCATGTAATATACATGCCAACACACCAGACACCTACCTAAATATCTCGTGCACCTTCTTGTTCACCTCTCTCATTGGAAGTCCCTTTAACTCTTGACATGTCAACCAGAATCTGCAGCACAACAGCACATAGGAACTTTGAGGAACATTTAGCATAGATTTATCTCAACGTATAAATTTAGGAGTCCCTAGGACTCACAACTAAGAAATTTAGGGGTCCTAGTCTATAACTTAAGGGGCCCACTCTGACACAACTTCTTTGAAATATTTACAGGACCTCG
>JAULCD010158693.1:0-10993 GCA_032361085.1 Calliostoma canaliculatum
CACCGGTTCCAAATCGACCTCTGCGCTACGACAATCGTAAGCCTATGAAAAGAAACAACTCCACAGGACACTGTTTCAAAAACCGCTTTCGATCAACTTAGCCTAAAATCGCTTTGAGGAACGGGGCCCTGGTGTTCCCCAAACGTAAGCATACCCTACACTCCTGGTAACCCTTCAAACACACAGTTTCCATAAATTTTTTAAAGTTATTGTCATTGAAACAAAACTTTTGAGCTGAGACAGCAGATCGTAAACTATTCAAAGCAAGTGAATGTCGTGGACAAGAATGTCGTGGACAAGTAGAGTAAAATAAAGTAATGCATGTAAATATAATTTTATCGAGATTTATCGAGTAACGGCCGTTCATGTCTTGACTACCAACAACGTGAGAGAGGGAGGAGGCGATGAGGCGAGGGAGGAAGTATGGAATGAAGAGAGGAAGTGAGTTATTGTTTACTGCTGCTTCCGACGACCTAAATAAATAAGTTTATATTAGACATATCTTTTTGGTAGGAATTTAGATCGTGCACAGTTTCCTGTAACTTAGGGCCTTTTAAAATATAATCTATTGACTAGCTACAAGAACTACCATATTTAAACTTCAAAATCACGGGACCAGATTAGGTTTACGGTTTTGCTTCTGTCACTTTGAGGCAGGCTCAGTGCGACAAGACATGTTCCAGATACAATCTACCCATTTGCAGTGAATTTACTGGCAGAGACCATATACATATGCTATTTTATTAACTTTTATTTACGTTTTGTAGTGACCCGTTGATAAAGTTATCCTAAGCTAAGATCAATCTTAGCCAATATTATAAATTGAGCTATAATTTAGCCTGGTCCAGTTCCATAATCTTTAGTAAAGCTAAACTGTCCCAACTTTCATCTTAGCGCTAACGTGACGATAATTATACTTTGTATCGTAGTTTATCTTTTCTGTTACTTGGTTATAATAGAATGATTTTCAACATGCACTCACCAAAAATGTTAGTCCACAATGGCAAAATTCTTTGTTAGCTCTGCAGTTTTCAAAATTTTCGCATTTTAAAAAAAACCCATTGGAAACATGACTCTTATTTTTACTTCAGTCTCAACAGAGTAGGCCAAATATTGAGTATTAATTTTGAAATACTAGCTCCAGCTTGACATCAAGTAAATTATTTTTCACCTTGTCAGTTTGGTATCAAGAAGGTTTGCAACATGAGAAATAATGACATTTGCAAGCTGAATCCTTTGGCTCTGAGATACGTTTCGTTGGTCGGTACAGATGACAAGCAGAGTAAACGAGTTCACAGCACAAAGAAACGATGGGTCGAGTTGTATTGTTAGCAGGAGTCATTTCATCGTTAACCTTTCTAGACTTAAACTATGACTATAAGTTTGATGAAGATGCTTATGAACCTTGATATTGTTAAATAAGATCAGGTTCTCTCAAATAAAGGATAAACTGTTATTGAGGTGTACTTTTTATTTTTAAAAGGCAATGAAGTAAGACTCAATATTATGTTTATTTTACTCTATTTTTTTCAACCACTTGTTGATAATCAATAAAGTAACTTATATATTAATTCCCTTCTATTATTAACCCTTACCGTGCGGCAAAATTTTTGAGAAATTATCTTGAGTAGCGTGTCCGGAATTTTTTTAAAGGATTTTACCTACTCCAATTAGTGTCTCACTCCACATCACTGCCTGTCTGTTCATGCGGCTCACAAAAATACCCGGATATTTTTGTGAGCCGCACGGTAAGGGTTAAAAAATGAGTGCCAACTGACCGTTGTAGATCTTAAAACTGTGACATGCCGTTCTGTTGAAAACTATATCCTGGTCCGATTTCCCAGAGTGGTCGTAACTGAAATCCTAGAAGTTAAGTTCACCACATCTAGATATAACCTAGTCTAACACTTGTCCAGCACTAAACATTTACAAGTACCTTTTGGTTGTTTATGATAAATTTCAAAGACAGAATTTTAAAAGAAGTAGGCTAATTTCTGTAACAGTAGTACAATGCACAGTATTGCGCAACACAACTGCACAGCCACCCCTACGTTTATCTTTGAGGGGAGCTTAAATAAGTTTATACCCAGTTGGGGTTAGTTTGTTTGCAGCCAGAACCATAACATTAATATTTGCATGGATAAAATCACAAATGACTTGTGCTTTACCCTATGTTTTGTTAATTGTTTTAACTGATCTAGCTTTGAGAATTCCAAACGTTAACGAGGAATTTCCTTTTTTTCCATATTTAGGAAAGTAAGGCTTGCAAGTGCCACTTTCGAGCCTCGATGTGTTTCCATAATTAGCCAAAAGCGGATAGACAGAAAGGGGTATTCTGTGTTTAAACTGCCTTTGTATAATAGCAATTTATTTTAGGTGAATACTTGATTGACACCATTTTGACATGAGGTAGAACTAATCTGAGAAACAATATGTATCCAAGCCACGTTATCCCTATTTTCACTTTCACAGTCAAATATGAAAGATTGAAACCACTGTTGAACTAGATATTCCAATCACAGGAAAGCCACATTATTATTACACGACATATGAGACAGTTGAAGACAATTCGGGAATCTTCACTTTGAATAACACAACTTAATAGCAGATTTTCTTCAGAGCCTGTATAGGTACAGGCAATTAGCAAAACCTTGACATTATTTCAGCTTAAAATGCTCAGACCAAATGCTCAACTTAACACTGTAACGTTTAATAGCACAGTGATTACGGAAACTTGGAGCAGAACTTGTGCAACCATTAGTTGATACAATAATTTACCTTTCTGTAATTGTCACTACGATACGTTTTATTACAAGTACATAAATAATAGCATTAATGTCATGAGTCGTACTGTTATATTAATTTTTTAAAAAAGTAAAAAGAAAACACAATAATACGTATTTATTTGAAATTCAATATTATCCTATGTTAGAAAATAGCTCATAATTTGACATTCTATTGTTTTTGTATATGATTTTAGACGCTAAAAAAAAAAAAAAATATATGTTAAATATTATTTTGCTGACGCACATGTAAGACAGATTTACACTATTGTCAGCTAAAATAAACTCCTTCAGAACTTCTTATTCATAAACTGCACAAAGCATTCCTCCACAGAACACTATGTTCTTGCAACTCACTAAGCAATTATGTGATAAAACTGGATAAGAGGGGGCGTAAGGAAAATAATTGGGGTGATTGAAGCTACTTAGACGTAAATCAATTAATAATTGAAGCCATGTTTAGCAGTCCTTACTTAAAAACATTATATTGACATTTTGTTGAACAGCCTCTTAATAAATACAAGTTGTTTTTTTATTTTTATATCGACCTGGGCCCGTTCATCAAATCGATCTAAGGTTAAGTAAGTGCTAGAATAAAACGTTGGTTTAGAACTGTCGTAGTGCAGAGATCGCTTTGGAACCGGTGCCATTCGATTTATGCACCACACAGTCGTACGCCTTTGAATGAAACCACCACAAGACATTGTTTCAAAAAATTACTTACTATCATCTTAACACTAAGATCGCTTTGGAAAGACCTTTAAACCATTTATTCAGTAAGTCAGTGCTGGCCCTTTTGGTTACAGTTACATGACAGTCACACGTCTAATACTGTTATCCTGTGAAAGTATTACCTGCGTGGGTCTCGGTGTGTCAGACAAGGGGATGTTTTTGTGCTTGAATAAAGGTCACCTGGAGGCCTGCGACCCGTTCCTCAAAGCGATCTTAGGCTAAGTTGATCGTAAGTGCTAAAATATAACATTGGCTTACGACTGTCATGGCGCAGAGAACGATTTGGAAACGGTGCTATGGGCACCGGTTCCAAATCGATCTCTGCGCTACGACATTCGTAAACATATGATAAGAAACAACACCTCAGGATATTGTTTCAAAAATTACTTACGATTAACTTAATCTGAGATCGCGTTGAGGAACGGGGCCCAGTTTGTTATATAATTTTATTAATCGTGTGTATTCAGACCCCGCATTATTACATTTGCTGCTGTCGGCCTGAACCTTTGGTCAAGGTCCCGCGACAGGACTAATAAACATATTGAATAAAGAGCGTTTTATTACTTGGAGTCTACATTCAAATTCTACTCTGAAAAGACATATAGGAATTTATTAAGTATAGAACTTTAGCCGCACATAATTCAGAAATATTAAAGTATTATAATAAAGTTGTCAAATTCTGGTTTTGATGTAGGTACTAACGAGGTTATCAAGCATCTGTACTGTGCAGACTAAACACTGCAACCAAACTAGAATCAGCGAGACCTACAATAGCTTAAACCCTGTCAGCAACACCTCAGCCGTTCAACACTACCATAACAGACGACAGTAAGAAGACTGTTAGTGTTAGTACCAATATCGAAATGAACCTTTATGGAGGTTTGTGAACGGGTACCCAGAGCAACTGCCTTTACCTACGCAACGCCAGTTTTGAAGAGTATGCATAACTTACACACAAGAATTTGACATACAAAAACTCAGATATACATGTATATACTACCACTAGAAATAAATGTATTGACATTATTCAGCGGATTTCCATTGGTTTGATGAGATTTCCTATCACAATCTCATCAACCCAATGGGAATTCGTTAAATAATTTTAATACACTTTCCCAGTGTACTGATTAAACATGAAGCAGTGATGTATAGATCAACTGTAATTTAAGCCTTCCCTTAAAACATCATTAATACTTGTCGGAAGCATGCATGGTAATGTTTTTTTAGATAATTCAATTATATTTAAGTTTTATTTGCCATGAAAAGAACATTTTGCAGATGTTCAAACTGTGTCAACATTGTGCAACTGATTACTTGACTTCAAAAGACTCTTGACATTTTGCTGCAGAGAAAAAAACAACTCCACTGTCTGCGTTTTTTTATGCACAGCTGGAATGTAAAGGTAAAATGTCAACGTCTGTGAATGTTATAAGTCAATTATCTTACAAAACAGTGTCTGTTTGCTCTAATGGCTATGCAAATATAAAACCTGCATGCATAGATCGTGACATTAGTGGTGCATTTATGTGTTTGTGTGTAACGTACTACAGGTGCCTGTTTCACACAGCTTTCGTTAGCTCAGATCTTAGTCAATATCTCTTCATGACCGTTGAGCATTTCCATTGAACAAAAGCAACTGGAGAAAGAATACGGTCGTTTTCCTTAAAGTTTAGACGTCGTAGTTTTACGACGACTTTTTGAAACGGCACAAGTTGCATGTAAAAACATTGACAATCTTTGATAACATTTACCATAAAGCCATAAGCATGTCTACTTAACTGGTAGCACCCGGCATACACTTAACTTTTATTTTTCAAAAATCAAATTCAATATGTAAATAGAAAATAAATATCTTTGAAACTCCTATTTCTCTGGTTGAATTAAATTATTTAATGTTGTCTTTCATGACTTCTTATCCAGGCAATGAACGCCATCTGAAAAAAGTGTTGCAAAAAGGTTTGAGGCTGCAACTGTCCTAATATAAGGGTTAATACGAAACATTTTGAAAATATATAACTTTGCATAAATTTACCAATGTAGAGGTATAAAAGCATAATTTTAGGTAGAAAATAACAAAACTCTTATAATATAAAGTTACGAAACAAAATACACTTGGAAAAAATGTATAGAAATTATTTAACGGATTTCCAATGAATTGATGAGATTCCCAAGAAAATCCCATCAAACCAATAAAGAAAAATCCGCTTTTCTAGTGATAAAATCTAGTTTAGTGTCATACTTTTATCCTTGTATTGAGGATAACAATGATTTAAAACTCTACATTAAGTTGTTTGAAAAATGGCGACTCTAACGTTCCCACTCACTTTACTTAAGCATAATACTCTAATGGTCACATTTTAGGTGCTAAGTGCACGTGCATATTCATGTTATGCCTTACTTACTTTTCAACCAAGGCTAAATAAATAATAATGAATTTGGTTCGCTACGAACTGTGCACTTCCAAAAAATGAACTTGTTTTGCTTTAGAAAATGCACAGTTAACAGCGATTAACACTTGTCAACTAACCCATCGGTCCTGTGGTATTGTTTACGACGTTGTAAATTTACAAAGCTTTGTAATAGGCATCAAGATGAAATATAATTAGCCCATTTCTAACACTAGAAAAATTGGATAGAAATTATTCAGCAGATTTCCATTAGTTTGATGAGATTTCCTTTGGAAATCTCATCAAACCAATGGAGATCCGCTGAATAATTTATATACCTTATTTTCAGTGTAACAGCAAGGGGCCACTTTGTCAATTACCTTTGCTTCCGCGACAAGATCTAGATATATTTGTTATGCCTCAAATATACAACAACATATACTTCTTCAGAAACACATTGTTTTGTGTCCACACTAAACTTTAGACACTAAAACCAACATGGTACCATCAGCGTTCTAAAGGTCAAATTACGTTGAATGAAATTCGCACCATGATGTTTTTGCACATATATTTTCCCCTGGATTTACTGTTCAAGTTTGATCACACACTGAATTGCAGGAACGTCTTGTTAAGTTTTTGAAGATAGTCGGTAATAAATGTCTGGTTACGTTTTGGCTTTCGGCGGTTATGCCACCACGAGAGACTTTTTAGGTCTTTGTCTGTTATAAGTTGCCACGTCACCTTATCCGTTACACTAAAATGTTCGTATGAGCTTGCGTAAAGCTTACTAAGTTGGACGTTTGACATGTGAAAGGTGTCTGTTTTCCTAAATTAGTCTTGTTTCACTGCACCAATTCAGTTTACTGAGACATGACTGTCTGTGTTTTGTTAGATACCTAAGGCCTCTCTATATATTTAGCCTCAAGCATTTCCACTTGGTCACCTACGTTCGTCGGTACAATTGACGATATAGTTGGTTTGTTATCGCCAATCATAACCGGAGTGTCTGGTGTGTATGTGTAATATCATCCTATATTACACTTTGTGTTTGCTTAGTTAACCTGAGTGAAGAGAGGATAATGCTTCATATTTTGATCACCTTTTAATGGCTCATGCCAGACATCAGTATGGGTCGTCATAAACTCAACTCGAAGCAGCAGTGAAGAATCAATCTCGGTTTTGTTTTGTTTTGCGGTATTTGTTATTTTTTTCAGGATTAAATTATGTTTTTGGTGTGATGTTTCGTTTTTGAGTCTCCTCTTGACATCGGACAGGACTTATTGTTCATTAGACTAACAACGCATTGAGACTATAACGTTGAAATGTGTATAACAAAACCATATCATTTGTTGGACGTTAACTTATTTGTAGGTATGTTCACGATGTCTCGGGGCGCCTGCATGCTTCTTTGTCACTTGAAGGAGCAAGCATATGCCGCAAAACGTGAACATACGTACAAAGACGTTGTCATCCAAAGGAGTCCTGAATCATTCACCATGCTCTTTACCCAGCTTCCTTTGGATGTTGTGTTCAATGGCAGTTTTCAATAGTCATGAGTCAATAATCAATCTGAGCTTATGATTTCTTTATAGAACGGGCACCTGTCAAGTACCCGTAACTTTACTGTACCAATAATACAAGCCTTAGGACATTTTACCGTTTAACCACGACAAAGTTAACGAGTCAGAAGATATATAAAAATAAAAGTAAACTGACTGTTAAAAGCAGTATGTCTTGATCAGTGTGGGAGTAACCAAGAAGGTTTGTAATGAGGGACCTCTGATGTTTTAGAGCGAGACCAAAATTTGGTCCATAATATATATATATATTTTGAATTTTAAATTTTCTTTAGAAATATTTCTTTTTCTAAAGACTGATGGCACATGACATATGTTATGGCACATTTTGATTACCTTGAAAACCGACAGTATTAACCTAGTTCAAGTATCAGAAAAGCCTCAAGATGAACTGAACTAATTGCTGTAACGGCTCAACTCACACTGAGCCAATGAAGTTTAGTTTACAAATGTCAAAGTCTTTGGAAACTGCGTACTTTAAAAAACAAACGTGTTTTCTTTTGAAAAGTACACTGTTTACAACGAATCTGGCATTTAAAAATAGAACCTATTGTCCAGTGACATGGTGTTCTATGACGTTGTGTAAAACAGAATCTTGATGTCGTTATACATTGTTGGTTATCCACGCGTGTGATACTTTTGCGTGTGACACAGAGACATTATGTTAGATTTCATAATTGCCTTCTCTTTGACATTTAGTTTAGTTTATCAAATAGTTTAACCCTTAGAATGCAAAAATAATGTGCATAAGACTTAAAACTGGGACTACCTTGTGCTGTTGGAAACCTATTGTGTGATAATTTGTTTAAAAGAGCTCCTACAGGAGCTCTTTTAAACAAATTATCACATAATAGGTTTTTATTAGTCAATTTAGATTTGAACAAAAAAATGGACACGTGTTTGGCACTTTGAGGATTAAGGCCATGATACAAAATCTACAGCCCACAGCTAACGTTGAATTGTGTGTACGGGGAAACATTCAGCATCACGACTCGAATAATTACACATCAGTAGTGTGTGCAGTAGTGTGTGCAGCAGTTGATTTTATGCTCAAGCAAAAATATTTTTTTTAAACCTTTATCAAACCGTAATGTGTTTCTTTATGCATGGATGACAAGAAGGTATTTTAACAGGTGGTTCAGTTTTCAAAATGGAAACAAATTCAGACTTTTGGTAATTCAAATGAGTTGATGATCTTGTTATTTAAATGTTTCACAAGTAAGATCTTCTGTGATTTTAAGAATTATGTCTTTGAAATTATTATATTATAATTGGTGAACACTTTTACAGTAGTCATTAATAACTCTCAGATGAAGAGTAATAAGCTCTGTTACAATCCGGGTTGCGTGTTGAAGAGCCTGATTCTGTCACGATGTGAATCTAAAGTAAGACATTTCTCGTATTTGGAGCAATAAATACACTAATGATGAAAGTGATAATTATGCTTGCATAAAAATTAATTTGTGTGAAATGTGTTAATTTTTAATGAATGAATCGAATGGCTGTGTTAATTTTTAATGAATGAATCGAATGGCCGTATCAAACCACGCAAATATAAAACTAAATGATTTTACACTCATATAATTTTGGTGAATACAAATTGCAAACAGTTCAATGATAAGCTGGTCATGTAAGCTGATATCTACTTACACATTATAAAATATGTTAATGGGTTTGGTTTACAAGTACAACTTCGCTGTAAACATTTACTGTCTAAACGAAAACTAGCCAGTTTAGTTTGCAAGTGCACATTTGACATTTTTAACCTTTGTAGACACCTATGTTTGCCCACTGCGTATTAACCCTTCGTGTGGCAAGCTCAACATTTATCCGTTTTCTCTTCAAATTATAATCTAAATAGGCTGTTGAAAATATATCCTGTGATAATTTGTTTAAAAGGGCTCCTAAAGGAGCTCCTTTAAACAAATTATCACAGGATATAGGTTTTCAACAGCACAAGGTACTCCAAATTTTATGTTCTACTAAAAAGGATTTAGCACTCAAAGAGTTAAACTGTTATCGTTACACTGCCATAAGGATTTTGTGAGACGTAGGCTAGATTTGTTTGCGTGGTATGCGTGAACATCTGTTGATAAATAATGCATCTAACAGATCCCACAGGAATATCGTGAACTCGGATGTGTAACTAAAACCTAATGTTCCCACATCGTGTATTGATTGTGACGAACACGGACAAGACGTGGGTATATGTTGATGTGCAAATAGTCAAAAATATGGTGGCTGAGAGGGGCTATCGCAATATCGCGTGGGTTATAGAATGCCATATTGCGATGGCCCCTCTCGGCCACCATACAAAAATTATATCCTTTTATGGTGACGACCACGTGTTACAGGTCTGTATAAGAAGAATATGAAAAGAACCACTGCCTGTATTAAATGGTAACACAGCGTTTTCAAATTTATAGTTTTTTTCTATACAAACACGTCATAGATCAAGACATTATCATTAGAGTAAGTCCAAGCAAGTATGTTTTTTTAATTTTAAAAAAGAAATTATTTAAACATCAAACATTTTGATAATTCAAATTTCAGCTAGAAATGTTATTGAAATTGAAAACAATTGGGTGTCGCGTTTTTTTCCAATCAAAACAATTTGAAGAATAAAGACGTTGATTAGTTTTATGCTTTTAGCTTTTAACGTGTTAATTGTATTTTTTATCTGTGACAAAACTCAGTTTTGGGTAAAGTTTGATTAGGTTTATGAATAGTTCAAAAAGCCTTAAAATATTACTTAAAATGATCAAAGGATAATGTTGTCAAATTATTTTTATATCAAGGGGATAAAACAATCATTTTAATTTTTAGAAATATTTCAACACGTGTTTCATTAATTTGCTTTGATGTTCGACTATTGATAAACAACACATCCTTATTAAATCGCATATTAAGTCAAACCCATTGTTCACACGACCAAGACGTAGGTGTAGGCTGACAATATTACAGATTGACTAATTTGCATTTAACAAAGCCCTTTGAGAAAATAATTGTTCGTTACATACTTACTGCTAAAAGCTTTTAAAACTATAGTTGTGATTCAGAAATATATCCTATCCACTTTAACACATGCACAACAAACAAATTTTATCTTGTGTAAAAATGTTTCTGCTTTAAAATTTTGTTTTAAAAGTTACATTTGCAAAGTAGGTTTGCTGAATAAAACCTTGTTTGACGGCCAAGATTAAAAACTTAAGAAGAAACATACAACTATACATGTCATTTTAAAATATTTTTTGTTTAACATATTTTATCATTATATGTTCAGGGGAGGCTTAAGTGCGACAGTCGTGTTAAATGCGACACATCTTTATGGAGTTAGGTGCGACGTTTCGGAACATATTCTTGTAACGTTGAAATCTGTCGCACCTTACTCTAAAGAGAAGTTGTCATAAAAGATCCTATTCAATTTGTTAAGATATTATTATCGGATAAGTACAAAAGTACTGGATAAGTTCCTCAAAGCAATCCTATAGCGACTCTAAATACAGATTTAGCT
>JAULCD010158804.1:0-10992 GCA_032361085.1 Calliostoma canaliculatum
GAGAACAAACCAAAAGGTATAAAATGAAAACAAACCTTGATAATTGTAGATGGAAACTTATCAGTATGCATGAAACAGGAATATCCACCAAATTCATTGCCACCAACCAAGTTAAAGATCGGCCAGATCCCCCAGGAAGTCCACCAGAGGGGAAGATAATGCCCTGGCATGTCTTGTGTGACGTCAACCCTTCCTTACAAGTGGCGTATTGAAACACTTTTAAACAGGGCTGCCAGCAACAGAATAGTGAGAAACCGCTTGAAGTCCATCCATTTGGTTGAACGACAGGTTATTAAGCATCAAACACTAACTCATTTCCATAAAAGAGCCAGTTCGCAATGATGTTTGACACGACGTCAGTGGAATTTGAGGTCATGTAGAAAGGTCCATTAGTGGGATGAGAGCCGCTTCCTTTAACATAGATGGTCGTCAACATGTTTGGAGGACCATAAACCCTGCGTATGTGCCAAGGAACATTTAGACTGCAGTTCCATTTGGTGGGGGTCAGTTATTGTCTGGGGCTGTATTTCCCATTACTGTAGGCTGGCTTTTGTCATGGTTCGTGGGAATCTCAATGGTGATTGCTACATCCGGGACATACTTGACCCTGTCATTCTACCTCATTTTGACAATTATGCTTTAGCAACTCGTCTCATCAATGACAACGATCAGCCTCACCGTTCCAGTGATGTGAAGGAGTATCTTCAGAAAAATGCCATCACCCAACTCCTCTGGCCTTTTATGAGTCCAGATGTAACTCATTTGGAACATATCTGGAACCTTATTTGACGTCTAATCCAAACAATAGAACCTCGTCCACAGTTTCCTGCTTGTTTAGAGGCTGCATTGCATGGTTGGCAGCAGCAGGTACTTTTTAAACGAACTAGAAGACTCACTGGGGGCATGATGAGAAGGGTTGACGCCATCATCCGGGCTCATGGCATGTACACTCTCTACTAATATTTTGTTGGAAATTTGTCTTCTTGTGATATCAAAGAATACTTTTTGCCGTACATGAACTTATCTGTGCCTTTGTCGATCTCCACAGCACCAAGGATGTATTGCGGAACATTAAGGATATTTTTGTCCTTCAGCATCACATGTCTCAAAAAGGATAAACCATGTCATCGCCTTTTACCATGTTAGCAGCTTTCAATCGCACTTTTCTAAAGTTAGAATAATCGTGTGCCACTTAATTAATTTGCATGTGTATAATTACAAATGAATTTAGATCATTTCCTAACGTTAATATTTTATAATTACAAACAAAACAAAACACTTTACCTCTTCATATAAAAAAACCACTCAGCTTGTATCAAATAACATGATAAAACATAGACTTATTTTAACTACATCACAAATATTAATATCTAGCCCATGCTATTTTATTTCCTACAGGACAATAGTTAAGTACCTCTGAGTATTATTAGTGTATAACTGAGCATTTTAGCATGGCTTTAGTTTTTTTAAACCCAATTTTAACCGGAAACCAGCTTTTGATTATTTTTGTATTTTCAAGAGCGTAACATCATTGCTATGTGAGGAAAATGATAAAGACGTTTTTTTTCACAGTGTGCGTAATTACACTATATATTATATTTGGCATAACACTATTTGTATCACTGAAAAAACATGTATGATGATTATTCAGAGGATTTCCATTGGTGTAATGTAAACCCGCTGAATAATTTCTATTCATTTGTTCTAGTGTATGAGTGACAATTCTGTCACTTTCTTTGTTGTTGAGTTCCGCACGCAGAGTGCACTGTTGCAACACAGTATTACCCATAGTTCTCAGGTACTAGCGGAAGCTCACGTGTTTCACTGAAGCACATGACTACACTGGTAATGCAAACAATAAAACAACACCAAAACTGAACTGCATTTGTTAAATAATGCGTTAAACTCCAATTGCTTTACTCAATTTAATGTATTCTTGCCAAAACAAATAACCTTGATTAAATTGATAAAACGACACTATTTTTTAAAATATATATTTTTTATTCCATACCCAAAATAGACCAGCATGTGTTGAATTGGTATTTTATGAGAATAAATAGTAGTGCCTTCAATTTTGCCTGCAATAAAAACGCTTGCAGTCAATTCTACGTGGTCTCGTTTTACAAGTCGTTGTACATTTGAGAAAGCTTTGTAAAACAGGGCCCTGATAAATTTACAGATGAAAAAAGTCGTTGTAAGTGGTATATTCACCCTGTGCACGAGTAGCACAATGTACATGCACTGCATTCGTATAAATCATTGCTAAGCTGTTTGTACAATACAGATATCACCAGCGACCATGCTGTCAATTAGCACAGGAGACAGTACCATTAGCATGATTCAGATGGAAGCCATACATGCACATGTTGCGACCACCCTTAGCTGCACCCGTATTACTGTGACTAGGCTGGCGGAAATGATACAGGTTGACGGGGGAAGACAAGGCACTGGCTAAAAGCGGAAGACATCGAATTACAACCCCTAATGAGGACCGTCATTTATGTGTTCTTCATCTGAGGAACAGTTTGATCACTGTGACATCATCAGCACCCTCAGACATTGCATCAGCAGGTGAACTGTCACACGACTCTGAAGCATGGTATCCGAGCCTACAGAGCCTACTAGTGCGAACGACTTACAAGACATTGACAGTGGGCACGTGACGTCAGTTAATGGCAGAACTGACACTAGGAGATGAGAGCAGTCTCAGCTGTACAGCAATGATGGCAGGGCTAGAGTTTATCAGTGACGAGGTGAACACGGGAAAACTGCGTCCAGGATGTAGAACCTTTTGGCAGCGGTGGCTTCATGGTGGAATCTATGGCCAGTTAAAGACCGATCTTGTTGTATTGGATGACAATTTGACTGCAAGTCATTGCATCGATCAGTTATTGCGCCCTATTACTTTACCATTCCTGCAACAACATCGTCACAAGACTCCTGCATTAACATGACAACGCCCGTCAACATACAGCTAGAATTATTGTCGATTTACTGCATATAAACAACGTAAACACGTTTTCCTGGCCTGCTAGGACACTTGATAAGTCAACCACAGAGCATGTGTGCGATCATTTGAACAAAACAAAAGGGAAACTATAAGGCCAGTAACAAGAAGAGTGGCGGAAGGTTTTTAAGCATTCTCACATTCTTACCATGTCCGCGAGTTCAGACCTGTATTTATGTTCGTCGTGGACATACCAGATATTGATTGACTTTACTACGTATATGTCGACTTTAACTGGCATTATGATGTGATCAAATACCGGACACGTACCCACCTCATGTTTGCAAAATCCAGCAAACTTTGCCTTAACACCTGTTCTAAGCAAGGAGGCCCAAATCATCAAAATCCTTCTCGCAGGGATGCAGGCACTCCAATTAAGATGTGGGTGGTTATATTTAAGTACAAAAAATACATAATGTTTTTTGTCTTTTCTTTCCCACACAATCGTTTTGTGCCGCATGGATATATACTTATCACACTGATATATTGTCAGTCATTTCGGTGCATTTTCGCATGTCTCTCAACAGAGTTACTGTGTTCGTTGACATGTTACAGAAAACCCCCACACGTTATTGGTACAGAGGTGATCTATTTACGTAAAGTGGCTGTGCTGTTCTTCGTTATTAAGAACAATTAAACAGTTGGAGAACGAGTTGTAATTCCGCCTTAGACGGAAAAACACACAAAGGAGGCGTCACACACAGAGGAGGTCTGCATCCAACAGGGAGTCCCATGTTTTGAACAATAAAGGGGAGTAACTCTCCTAATATATAGGATATTACAGCCGCTACAAAACAAGTTTAGACACGATAATGTTGCAGTGAATATGTCAATCTTGTATAGTTTATATGAATCCAGTGATGTGGGGATGTTAACTCGGTTATACAGTAGTTAGTAATCTACGATATGTTGATACGATCCTTCTTAACCTCACATATATGAGCATATCTATTCGGAAGGAAACTTGCATAATTCAGTCCAAATAGGTACCATGTTCTACCAAAGTCACTACAAAAATAGTTGCCTTAAGCCTGTGAGGCTCAAAATTATGGTGTGGGCAATACCTACAAGTGTTTGGTTACAATACATAGGATACACTATTAGCATAAAACATCAAATCTTCAACAGATGCCATCATTTTTCAATGGTATACTCAATAATGTAAGCTGTTATAACCTACGTCATGTAAGCTACGTTGTGTACTTTCGTAAAACCTGCGATACTATTTGGGGTTTGATCTACCATTCTGAGGTTTGATCATCGTTATATGTGTAATTTTGAACCGATATTATATTGAATTTAATTGTCAGAGACGCGCTCTTGTTTAAGCTTTAACTTGTAAAAAAAATAAAAGAAGAATTCAGTGGAGGGTCACCAAACATAGGACACTCTTGCGGGGAGGGAGGGTCATAAAATAAAACACACATCTCCTCCCCCCATTCCTTGTAATACATTACCGTCCCGTAAATTGCTCAGTTTTGTTAGTGGGTGTATTTTGTTACATGTGCTTTGATGTTTCTAGTGATAAAACATGACTAATCTATTTTATTTTATTTTGATTTAGACATTCCCCAATGGGCAAGTAGTGTGGAGTATGTCACATCACAACTTAGTTCAAGCAAGTAAGTAGACATTACGGAAACAGAAACAACACCAACAATTGTGTGTACAGGTGCGCGTGTGTGAGAGAGGAAGGAGGTCGGAGTGGATGCAGTTGGGCCGGTCATATTTTACATAAAAGGGGAGAGGCAGCGCAGTGGTTAGCGTGCAAGAACTCATTTCATGTCAATATTTAATCATAGTAATTCAACACTTCCTCACTAAAGACACAGTGGAATAGGACACAAATCTAGCAACAGTTCTCTCAGCCCTTTAGCAGAAATACAAATTATGTAGTGTTACGTTAATTTGTCTCACAGACTCCTCTCATTTGTTACAGTTCACCTTGTCAAGCATAGGTTAGCTGCACCAGATGCTGCACTAGAGAAGCCAATTTGCTCTGCTTTTAACAAGTGACCTTAGACTTGTAGTTTTTCAGGAAAAACTCAAACTTGGAGCTAGTTAATTATCCCAGCACTAAGGTTGACCATTTATCAGAAAGTTAATACAAACCACTACACGATATAACTCTCAGACCTCGGTTAACAAGTACTACTTTTTCTACAGTCGATATTAACTATGGAATCTACACTGTTGTGGCAATTAACATAAAAAAACATCAACAATACTGCATGATAAAAAAATATACTGATGGTAAAATTTGAAGCAACACCCATATTTTTAAGCAACATAAATTTTCAGATGGCTAAAATGAACGTCAAATGTGATGTAAACGTCTGAAATGATGTGTGAATGCATTTTACATCAACTTGTTACTGATCTAAGTGACAGAAAAAAGGATGTTCGTGAAATCAAGATCATTTATTCCATTTAAAAGATGTAGAGTTAAATCCATCAATAATTGCCGTATCCAAAGTATGCAATTTTTTTAAAAACGAATGTCTACATCTTGAAGATTGTGTCATGTTTTATGGTAGTAGAAAACGTTCTAAGCTTGAATACGTTCTGGAAATGTACACGGGGCATAAGTAGTGCGTGTATCTACCACGAGCCTGAATCACCTCCAAGCATCGTCGCCTCATCAATACAACCAGTTTACGGAAAATCTGCATTAAAAGATTGTTCCATTCTTTCACAACAACTTGTCTGAGTTCACGAATGTTGATTACAGGCTGATGTCTTAAGGAAATACGCCTACCAATGGCTTCCCAGACGTGCTCGATTGGGTTAAGATCTGGACTTATACTTGGCCAATCGAGGGATTCAATGTTATGCTGCGTCTTAAGCTCTGTAATAATCCTAGCACGATGGGGACGTTCATTATGATCCTGGTAGATATGGTTGACGTGAGGATTGGGGCATGGAGGAAAGGCAGCAGAGTATTATCGATGATGTCACGACAATACTTGATTGCATTCATGGCGCCTTGGGTGACTTTAATGACCACCTTCTGGTCAAAAGTTAACGCTGTTCACACCATGACGGATCCACCACCACCATCTGTATGTTCTAAGAATGGAGTGCTGTGTTTGGAAACCGTCGTACACGTAAAAGGCCGTCAGCATCATACAGGTATTACCTTGATTCGTCTGATCAAATGACACGACAAAGCCCAATGTTGATGTGCCTGAGCCCAAGCAAAATAAAAAGCATTTGATTGTCGCTTAGTCGGGGTCTTTTCAATGGACGACGAGCTCATAGACCGGCAGCCAACAGACGTTTGTTGACCAGCTCCCATGATACATTTACTCTTGTCGTTTACTGCCACCACTGACAGAGCCGAATGGTCGACCAAAATGGTTCCTGGCGTGTCATACGTAGCAGTCGTCTGTCATCTCTTAAATTAGTAATTTTGTATCGACTTTAACAAGCGACTTTAACTTTAAACAACCTTGACTTAACCTGTATTGTGATAATTTTCAGCAATCTGCTAATCACGATGTGACAGATATTCACACGCCTTGCAATTTGTTGCAAGGACATTTAACCTTGTCTCATGCCCACAATCTGCCATTTCGTGGCTTCTGCTAACTGAATACAAGCCATTTTAGTGCGTAAATAATCTGCACACCACTGCTTTCGAAACAGCGTTTTGAGAAATGTGTACATGTACACATTTCATCTGCATGCACAGGAATACCATTCAATGCACATGCATTTAGTTTTCTGAATGAGAAAGCCAAACATGTAGGTCATCTAAACCTGCTTACTAGTCAACCATTATAACAGAACATTTCTTGTTAATTGATGTTAACTCAGGGGTTGCTTCAAATTTTACCATCAGTATACATTTTATTGTAGTAGTGTCAATCAACCTACATGTATTGAAGGCATACAAATTACTACACAAGATTGTGACAGTAATATCAATCTACACAGAGTAACAAAAACACAAACAATAATGCACAAGACCATCAAAGAAATTATAATGATTATACAAATAATGGAGATATAATAACCACTATACAAGACCATTATTGTAATAACAATCAATTTTCAGATAGTGTAGGTATGATAAACACTACACAAAACCATAATATTCATGACAATTAATCTACAGGAAGTAATGGGCTAACACACACTACACAAGACTATAATATTGATGAAAATCAATTTATAGAAACTGAAGACAAAAGAAACACTTCACAAGACCATTACATTGGTAATAACCATAACATAGAAAATGACGGTATAATACACACCACACAAGACCATTACAGTAATGATAACCCATACACATACACACCAGGTGACACAAAAGATGAACATAACAGCATTAACGGTGTTAATCTTAACATATGTTGACATAGAAGAAGACTACAGTATCCTAAATTTAGCAATTGTATTGACAAAGTTGATCTTATAGCACTTCGAGAAACAAAATGTGATCAACTTGATGATATTGTTATAAATGAATATAAAACTTATCTTAAAAATAGGAAAATATTTACAAAGAATTCTGGAGGATTAGGAGTAGCAATAAGAGAGAGTATTAGTCATTATGTGTCAGTTGTTGACTGTGATATTGATACAGTGTTGTGGCTAAAATGTTCTGGACATTTGTTTAATAATTCTCAATATGTATTTATTGGAATAGTGTATATTTCTTCAGAAGGGTCAAGATTTCACCAACATGATATGTTTCAAGAACTTGAATATTACTTATTAATTTTTAATTTTGAATATGATTATATCATTTTAACAGGATATTTTAATGCAAGGACAAAAGCATTACAAGACTATTGCACATTTGATAAACGCATTGTGGAAGAGCTTGACCTAGGTATTGATGCTATGAGACATAAATAAGATCCAGAGTCAGTACTGAAATATCTTTGTATTCCAACAGAAAGGATTTCTAGGGATAATGGCAGACCAATTAATCATGGATATAAACTTATGGACTTGTGTAAAAATCACAACTTGTTCATTTGTAATGGAATACTTGGTGAGGATAAGCACATTGGTAATATGTTAAAACTTTACCTATGATTTCTTATTTTAAATTTGGATATTGTTGTCCACTGTTGTCTGATGTACACTGTCCAATTACTTTTAACATTAATGTTGCAACAGATAAATTTAACTGTATTACAACTGATGATATTCTAGATGATAATACTACAAATCAACCTACAGACACACCAGGCACATTTGACATGAGTAAAGTGTCATTGTTTGTAGAAAACATTGAACAATTCAAAATAAACAACCTGTATCATAAAATCAGGTCAGCACGTGAAAGTCAAGGTCGTGACCTGACCCTGAATGTCAATGAAATTTCCGATGATGTAACGCATGTGCTCGTGAGCTCAGCACGGAAAGCATTTGGTACAACTCCAAAAAAGGCTAAGCGTAGTAAACGGGGTTGGGAACGAATGCAAAAGTAAAATAAAATGTTTTTTCAAAGCAAAGAACACGTATTTAAAAAGAGCAAAATAAAAAAAAGTCTTCATGAGAAAAGTAGGCAGTACAAGAAAACAATGAATAAATATATTAAGAAAGAAATAAATAGTATAAAAAATGAATTTCAAAATTTAATCCGAGGAAATATTGGAAATTATTAAACAATGAACACAGACCTGATGATACACCTGTGTCATTAGACTAATTATATCAACATTTTAAAGTAGTTAATGAAAACATATATGTAAATGATAGTTACAGTAACTCTGAATTCGAGGATTATGACCTAGATTATGATTACGATGATGCAATACTCAACTCTGAAATAACATGCCAAGAAGTAATAGATGCTATTCATAAATTAAAACATAATAAAACTCCTGGCTTAGATCTGATTATTAATGAGTACATAATTGCCTCATCTGCACCTTTAATTGGAGTTTATGTCGAATACTTTAACTTAATATTTGACTGTGGTATACTACCAGAGTCATGGCTAAATGGTATTGTAAAACCAATATACAAGAAAAAGGGCAATCCAAATGATCCAAACTCATATCGACCAATTTCGCTGACAACCTGTTAAGCTGTCTTGAAAAACTGTTTACAACCATTCAAAAATAGACGATTATCTACATTTCGTAATTATTTTGAAGTATCACTGGAAAAAATGGGGTTGGAAATCTCATCAACCCAATGGAAAACCGCTGAATAATGTCTGTGCATTTTTTCTAGTGTATTACATGCATAATCAGGTTTCAAGAAAGGATTTACTACAATAGGTAACGTCTTTATAATTCCATGTCAAATTATGAAACAGAAGAAAGAACCATTATAATATGCCTTTAGAGACTTTAGCAAAGCCTTTAATAAAGTTTAGAGAGTGGATAAAAATGAGAAAAATGGTAAACTATTCAACCTGGTTAAAAATGTGTACAGTAATATAAAATCATGTGTCATGGTTCAGAAAACAACGTCTTTATTAACTTCTTCCCTTGTTTATCAGGTGTTATACAAGGTGCAAATTTATCTTATCTTCTTTTCTCCATATATTTAAGTGATTTTGGAAGACTTTTTGGTGACACGCAATTGTAGTGGAGTAATAATAGAACATTTTGATGATGATATTGATGTGTGTATACAGCTCCTAATCTTACTGTACGCTGATGACACCGTTCTTTCAGGAAAGAACAATACTTAATTACCAAATATTATCAATGAGTTCGCTGACTATTGTGATTCATGGAAACTAATAATGAATACAAAAAAACCCTAAAATTATAATATTTGGATTTGAAACTGCACATATGCAGAAAATAAATTTTACTTTCATAAAACAGAAATTAAAATTGTTGACACATTTAATTTTTAGGGGATAAAGTCGCCACATCGCGTGCGTTATAGAACGCGATATTGCGACGCCACCTATCGGCCACCATGATATTACATCATGACATCAAAATTAAAAGTTAGAAGACATTTTCGCATAGCTCTCACGAGATCAACTGATCGAGTATTTCCGCGTTGAATGCAATATCACGTCATCACGACATCAATAACGAAAGAATTACGAAACTATTAACGATAAAAATACACGATTAAAGCGAATTTGTTGTTTACAGTAAATATACATGTATAAACAAATAAATGCATATTACAAAAGTGTTTTATTTTTGGCAACTTACACATAGATATACATTTATCTTTTCTACAAATTCAAGCAGAATGCGAATCTTTGAACCGTCAGTTAACTTTGTTAGGGAAGTAAGAGAACCACCATTCTTTCGACTCTATTCAAGGATACTTCTTTTACAACAACGTACTGAATTTGTATGGTATGTTTTAATGAAAATATGAAACATGTTTGGTATCTCAGAAAAATAATTAAGTATGTTTTTATAAATCATTTTTGCTTTGAAGAATTCAAGGTTAACTTTCAGTGACGAAGTTCAACAATTGTCCGTTTTAATATCCCAATGCTATTCTAAAAAGGTTGTAAAAAAACTTTTCTGTGATATTTTTTTTAAAAAAGCACCTGTTGGAGTTATTTTAAACAAATTATTACTGGACAGTTTTTTTAGAGCACAAGGTAGTCATGATTTTAAGTCCTACTAAAATCAGCTTGCCACTCTACGGGTGAATTATTTTGACGCATGCCCCTTCGTGCTTCAGCTACACTAGTTAGGGACAAAAGTATAGTTTAATAACACACAGATATAGGGTAGAGCATACCTTTTAAAACTCACACATAAACACGTGCAAACTTGCACTCTATGCACCAATAGTTTTGGTTTACAAAGTACAAAATTATTATTTACTGTATACTTACCCAACATACATATTTTTTAAAATGCACGCAACATCGTCGTAAATTTCCTTCTTCCAGTGATTTACCGTGATCCTGAGTACCATATGCATGACATTTTACAAGGGACATAAAAATATTTACGAGTGTGTTCACAGGAACGCAAAAAATCACAATATCAGTGTTATTACTGGCGAATGTCGTAGCGCCGCGA
>JAULCD010158915.1:0-10990 GCA_032361085.1 Calliostoma canaliculatum
CTCTTCTGGCGCTATCCTAGCGTCCATGGGCGACTACCAACGTTTCCTCAAACGTCATAGAACGCTGACCAGAACGTCAGACGGCCCCATTAGGCACACGTTAATCACACGCCAGATGTGTCATCCTCATTCAAGAACGCTAAACAATTGAACGATTGAAATGTTCAGAGAACGTTGACCATAACGTTATGGTGTGACGGCCCCATAACAGGTGTTGTCTACTGTTTCACAATACTTGTGTCGTTTTTTTAAGCGCAACTAATATCATGTCGTCATCACTGACAAGTACAAAACCCCGACGACAAGAGGAGAATTGTCGACTCCTCAATAAAAACAAAAATGACAAAATTTAATGTTCTTCACATTTTAAAATTCAATTATTTGTTTGGCCAGAAAACCTAAAACAATGCTTAAAACATATCGCCCTTATCTACAAGGTGGTCGAGGTATTATGCGAAAATGTATTTTTTATTTTGCTTTCTTTTATCTTTCATTTGAAGAGTTTAAATAACGTCTGGATAAAGGAAATATGAAAATGATCCGGTGGTATCAGTGTTAAGTAGATATATGTGTTTGTGCAGCTTGTGTTAAACTCTTCAGAAGTTGTCAGTATAATATTTGTGCAGGCAACAAGTGGAGAAATAAAGACAAGAATCATCCATGTCAAACAGCGAAATGTGGCTTACCTGATACAAAGCAGCAATAGAATTACTCCACCAATAACAGAAGCTGTTTAGAATAAATAAGCACAAAATACGTTGTGCTCATCCCAAGGTGCACAGGTTTAATTCTAGACAATTCAGCTCTTTAAAGCCAGGGTCCCGTTCCTCAAAGCGATCTTAGGCTAAGTTGATCGTAAGTGATTTTTTGAAACAATTTACTGTGGAGTTATTTCTTTTCATAGGCTTACGACTGTTGTAGAGCAAAAATCGATTTGGAACCGGTGCCGAATGGCCCCGGTTCCAAAGCGATCTATGCGCTACTACAGTTGTAAGCCAAAGTTATATATTAGCACTTACGATCAACTTAGCCTAAAAGCGCTTTGAGGAACGGGGCCCTGGAGTATTGTTATTCTGCATGTTTATAACGACCTTTGAAGACGGCTGTTAAAACCTTTGCATATCGGTACTCTTGGTTTGTGTGTGGCACGTTAGAATGGAAATAGATTATCAACTCCACAATACGAGCTCATGTATGTTTTACAGTAGGTGGGAAATTTCGTTTTCCAGTGATAATTACACCAAACCACACAGTGCAAATTTTATCGACTATGGTAGAAAATAGTATGTTTTGGGGCTAATTAAAATTGAAAAAAATGTCCTGATTTCAAATTTTCTGATTTTATACAAGTATCACAATCATCTACACCGCCACTTGTAGACATTATGCGAGAATTGTAGGTAGTCTTGTCAAATCTGTATAATCTGTAGTCACACAATACCAAGGCTTGGTGATATGTTTGATGAGCATGTAATTTAGAAAACAAATTAGTATTTGTGATCTATTGTTGTATCTCTCTGTCTTAGTTTTTTATAAGTACAGTTTAAATTACCGTTGTGTAATATGCTATATGATGGTGTAAAACAAAGCATTAAACAAGAAACTTGATAAGCATTTTGATGTGCAGAACATGAGTCGAAAGATATTCATAGACGTCAGATTCTTTATTTGGCATGTTTGTACAATTAATTGATAACTTTGACGTCATCAGTGATGTCCCATTTAATCATAAGCAAACGTCACAATCATTCACCTGATGAAGGAGTAAGAATTCACTCCGAAATGTTGTGTTTATGCCAAACTAAGAAGTTGACATCCATAAAGTTCTATAGACTTATACCACAGAATAGTTTTTCACAGTACACAGTAGGCAGAATCAGACGCCCTACTAAATTATTTTTGTGATTTATATATCTTCAGTACACAGAGTATACATAGTGATCAGTCACCTTAACCATTCAGCCATGGGGATTTCCTAAAAACGAAGTTCTTCAACTAATAGTTAAATGAAGCTTCACTCAGTATCCCCAGGGGTATAAGCATAAGCAAAGTATGCAGAGCACTAAGCATGAAGCACGACACACTAGACATATCACACACCAGTGAGAGTTTTACCAACTCCTAGATAGCAAGTTCAAAATAAATGGCAACATTAGTTGCCATGCTGAGGAAAAGAAAGCGACGATTCGTGCAGGGGCCATGATACCAAACGCATGACACAACACAGTATAAGTATATATCTTGTGGATTGCACTATCTAAAATAGTGAATATTCTGTCACTAAAGTGTGATTGAGTCCTGTGCGGTATTTGAACCTAAATGTTGACAGTGCTAGTATACTTAATTGTTGACAGTGCTCGTATACTTAACTGTTGACAGTGCTAGTTAACTTAATTTTTGACAGAAACAAATTTTCATTCACTGCAGTGCACCATTAAATAATTGGAACTTTCCAATCACTATTTTAAAAAGCTATATAAGGCCAAATAGAAAAATGATGTTGTTCCGATTACCCGACCTTGCCTAGAAAATGGTGCTGACCCTAACTTTTTTATTATCATATTATTAGACAAAAAATAACATAACATCTGCTGCAGCTGAAAACCCATATTTATCTTATTAAAATTAGATATCTGGACAAAAACATTTCAATAACAAAAATTAAACTCCTGACCGATCACCCTAAATTTTAAAGACATGTATTTGGAACCACAACATTTATTTTTGGGGGGGTCTTACTAGCAGTAGCCAAACATCGAAGAAAGCAGTGTAACATTGTCAGGAAAGCCGCACACATGTTTGTACCTTGTATGTGAAATAAGTGTATTGTTTGAAGACGGAGACTATTAAAACAGGAAATCTATGGCCTTGGTAAGGAAGGCGACCTACTCACTTATTTATGAGTGTAGTATTAATCTTTTAATTTCAATTGCATTCAAATATGGATTTGTTTCTCGTTATACTATAGCAACATGACTCTTATCTGCAACACAAGATATTGATAAATAGACACACAATGTCAATAATGTTTTAGAGTCAAGGATCAGCTCGAGTGTTTAATGACATCACTCCCACCTGCTCTGGTTAACAAAGAGTAGAGGATTAGTGATTAGTGCAGGGATTTACCTCCACGTGTCAATTTAGGAGTCCCTGGGATTCGCAACTACCGGTAATAATTTTAGGGGTTCCAGGCTATATAACTTGGTGGTCCCACTCTGACACAGCTTCTTTGAAATATTTTCAGAGCCCCGTTCCTCTAAACAATTTTAGGCTAAGTTGATTGTAAGTTATTTTTGAAACAATGTCCTGTGGAGTTGTTTCTTATCATAGGCTTACGACAATTGTAAGCCTATATTTTAGCACTTACGATCAACTGTGACAACCGCTACAGTATAACCCCTGCAGGCGCGCAAACGGACGCTGTAGTATACCCTGGCACCCCTGGTCAGCGCCTACCGTGTACCTAGCATACTGTCTCACATAGGCATAGCAAACCCCTACGCTGTTGGGCGGGTGCTGCTGACTAAGTCGACACATTACTACAGGCGCTTAGTTGTACCCTTGTGCTCCCGGGTCAGTGTACCCTAGCGCATATAGGCAGGCATTCGTACACTTTTCAGCACAGATGCCCCATGGGTACACTGCCACCTCTGCACTGGACTGTGCAGCGTCACAGGTGCATCTCATGTCATGACTGGCAACCAGCTTAATCGCATATACCAGGGTTACCAGGGAGGAGTTATCATTTGTTTACTTCATAACCAGGGTCAGGAATTAGCTCCCTTCCCCCTCTCTAGCGATCACAATAAGGAAATGGCTATATGTATGAATCAGACTGATTATAATTAAAATTTTAATCTAAAAATTCAAATTTCAATCCCTCAACCCTCTTTTTAAAATCCTTGCTCTGCACCTATATTTTACGTCCCTGTTGGATATATTGTGCACTGGACAATTTTGTTACTGCTTATAGAAATATTCCTGTAGATAATGAGATATGCTGTCAAACACATTCATTCATTACTCAAGCTGAACCATCACCTTCAGGACCAGCAACGGACATGTTTATTTTGAATTCATCTTTTCAACATTTTGATTTAATTGTCATTTTTTTACGACAATTCCATTCTCAAAATTTGTGCCAATTGCTGAATTTCTTCTTTATTATAAATAGGACTTTTATTGACCTTTTTCATATGTATTTTCAAAATCAATTATTTTAGGGACATTTAGTAGGGATAATACATTGTTCAGGATTTCTTGGATGTCAACTTTTAGTTTGTAAGTTCACATCGTTTTGGGGCATATACTTGCTCCTTCATCATTCAGCTGATGAAGGAGCACATATATGCCCGGAAACTTAGTGAATTAGTTATAAATAAAGATAGCAGGTTTCACTGCACCACATAATTATATTTGTGATGTAGACTTTCCTCCTGCAATTAACTAAAATATTGCAGAAAATTGCATTTAAGCAGATGGACTGACAGTGGTTTGTGAAATGCACCTGTTTTTAAGTGGTGTCCATGACAGAAGTGGATGACAGTGCCTGGTGTGTACACCCCCGCATTCCACCTGCACTTGCCAGCCATTATAGCAGTAAATAGCACCATCAGCTGGACAGTTTCAGCCTGGTGTTGACAAGACATAATCAGCTGATCATACACAAAGGACATCAACTGATAAATATGCTCTCAGCAGCTAAATGTAGAAAACCTGATTTTGTAATTGAGAGTAAGTTGTTTTTTTATAATTTACTTTAACCCTTAAAGTGCAGAGTGCAACATTTGCTTATTTTAGTTTTTGAACTGCATCTGAAAAAAACTGTTGAAAACCTATCTTGGGGTCATTTGTTTAAAAGAGCTCCTACCGGAGCTCTTTTAAACAAATGATCACAGGATAGGTTTTCAACAGCACAAGGTGGTAATAGTTTTAAGACTTACTGAGATCAACTCAGCACTTTGAGGGTTAAGCCAAACAAAAGGCTCATTCTGAACTCACTTTCCCTTTCGAATGTGAAAGCGGTAGTTGAGCTAAATCTAAACAATGCCCCCTGGTGGTTAAACACCTTCTTCTGGTTCTCAGTTCCTTATTTCGCTCTTCTGTTTGGCACGCCAATTTTTTCAGTAATGTTTGTCAGTCTTTTGACTGCTGTTGCAGTTTTTGCATTTTATTATGCAATAAAACATCGTAAATCTGATACAGTACCTTATATCTTACCTGTTGTGTTTTCCATATGTAGTGTATTTCAAATGATTGTTTCAACTACTGTTTTCATGTTTGAGAGTAATGTACACTCCTCAGGGAATGCACCTATTGTTTGTCTTGAAGTAAGTTTATCAAAACAGTGTTTTTACTGAAAAAAATGTATATTTTTAAATATTGCTCATCATCAACTGTTGATGAACATCTTTCAGAAGTTGGGGGAAGGTATAAAGGGGAAACTGTTTTTGTTTTTAAAGACAACTTTTGTAGCGTATCATAAGGCAATGTTTTAAAGTACCTTTGTCGCCATTATATAAGCAACTATACCAAAACTATGCCTTAGAGCTCAATAAAGAAGTTGTCCATGTCGTTTTTCCCCAGTGAGTTGGTTTAAATATATATATTATATACAGGCATTCAAAATAGGACAAATAATTTTCAACTTCAAAAGTAATACCCGTACTGCTTATAAATTGAAAAAAAAGAAACAGGTTGTAACCCTTAAAATACGAAACATAACGTTTGTTCATTTTAGTTCCAACCATAATCGGCTGTGGTACTTTATAAAGGAGCTCTTTTAAACAAATTACCACAGAATAGGTTTTCAATAGCACAAGTGTTCTCTCTCTCTCAATTGACAAAACCATTTACTTGGTTAGTCAAACCAACTGACACAAAATAAACAGTTTTAAAAAAATCCACTTTGTCCTTAGTAGGTTTTTACCCTTCTTTACTGTACAAAGGGATTTTGTAGATATAATGGTGATGGTAAAGATAACATTCACATTGACATTAATAGCTTCTTCACTTGTGAATCTCTATCCTAGTATTTAGATACCATGTCTTCATTAACCATTGAAGTGCTAAAATAGGGTCAGCTCAACTTAAAACTGTGACCACATTGTGCTTTTTAAAACCTATCATGTGGTAATTTGTTTAAAAGAGCTCCTACAAGAGCTCTTTTAAACAAATTATCACATAAGTTTTCAACAGTCTATTTAGGTAGGATATTTGGACACTTAAACAGATAAATGTTGCACTTTAAGAGTTAAAATGTTATGAGATACAATAAAATTGTTTTTCCCAACTGTTTCCAACAGTATGTGGTACTCCTGCCATCAGATTTAACAGTTTAGTATTGTGATAGTATGTCAGAGAGGTGCGTAACTGAATATCTGCCTCTGTTAATAGCCTTGTTGAAATGAATAAAAATGACGTCCGATGTAACATTAGGGAACATAACCCTTTGAGTCCTGGTAAAGTTAACCACTTGAAACTGTGGTAATTTGTTAAAAACAACTTCAGAAGCTTTTTTAAACAAATGACCACAGAATAAGTTTTCACCAGGCCAATGAGGTGACAGTTTAAAGTGTAAACAACCCAGTGCCAGGGTTAAGTATAACTTAACCTACTTTGTGTGGAGACTGTTTCAGCCCAAGGGTTTGAAGGGCTCTTCACAGAGGCAACAGGTATCAGGTTTTCCATGTCCTTCTTGATTTACTGAAAACACTCCAGGTGTATGCAGTATTCTATTAGAAGACTCAAGTAGATTTTTAAATAGATATTTTTGAGTACCTAAAGACAAGTGTATAACATGACTTGCCAGGAAGACATTAAAATCTACAGTTAATGCAATTTGTCGGACTACCAGGGCCCCGTTCCTCAAAAGGATCTTAAGCTAAGTTCATCGTAAGTGCTAAAATATAACATTGGCTTACGACTGGCGCAGCCATTCGGCACCGGTTCCAAATCGATCTCTGCACTATGACAGTTGTAAGCCTATGATAGAAAACAACATCAGAAGACATTGTTTCAAAATAATTTACGGTCAACTTAGTCCATGGCAAGAACGCTTTGAAGAATGGGGTCCAGGTCAAGATAATTGAAACAATGTCACATTAACTTTAGGAATTGTGGGGGAATTTGGAAGAATTTGTACAATATGTAACCTATCTTCATTATTAATAACTACTAGCAGTACTGTTATACAAAGACTTACATTTTTAACATCTCAAAAGAATGTTATCATCTAATACTGGCTCCCACAGGAAATATCGCTTGTTGGAGATAAAGCAATACCTCCTAGGAGATATCGTCATGAATGATGTCATTTCATTGTAGTGATATCTCTGGCATGACATCATACCCATTGTCCCATCATTGTGATGTCACAATGATTATGCAGCAACGTTGTTCTGGTTTATGGCAGAAAAGAAAAATGTCAGTAAAACATTTGAAAAATGATTGACTTGTGTCATCAATTGATTTTGAATAATAGATTAAATCTCACCCTTGTGTCTCCTGATATCAAATATATCAACAGTAGTTGATAAAGATTTAAAATCCTCAGCAAGTCTCTGAGTTTTAAACATTTATCAACCCATTTTGATATATGTGATATCAGAAGACACTCGGGTAAGATTCTCTACATGTTGTTGAACTATTTTGAGAAATTAAAACTTTTAAGTAGCAGCTTAAAATTATGAATATTTTTGGTGACAACTGTTACCGTATGGCTTACAGAAATATCTGGGTCAGGTTGCATATGGCCAAACAGACAGCGATGTTGCATGAGACACTAATTAGGATAGGCAAAACCCTTAAAAATCTGCACACACCACCCAAAAAAACTTGTCCAAAACTATGCCGCATGATAAGGGTTAATAGATTTGCGTCTGAAATTTAAGAAAGCGAAATAATAATGAGAGGTTATTTTTATTGTGTGATGACAATACACTTGGGCTTTTCTGAGCAGGTTTGACATTTCTACTCTGGCTCAGCAGAGATCAGGTGACCAGGAGGTAAATCTTCAGGAGACCAGTAGTAATAACTCATTTCAATCTTGTTCTCTTATAAAACTGAAGCAACACGTTACTGACTGTCAGCTAAGTAGATCCTGTTAAAATGTTGTGTTGATTAGGTTTTTTGCAATAGAAACAGAATTAAAATGAACAAGAATTTAATTTTGTTCAGTTTTCAAAGTGAACAAAATTTGTATTCTTGGATTCTCAGGAGTATATGTAACAGAGCAAATTAGCATCACTGCTAACAGTATTTCAGTTATCTTGAGGGATCAGATTTGAGTAAATGCGTGACTTTGTGCAAACTGCGAGTCTGCAAGTAAAGTTGCATCCTCTCCTCCAACCGTTTAACCCCTCAAAAAATAAGAAATTGTTTCAAGTCCAAAACAAATCAAACCCCACTGCGATGTCTTCCGTGTCGTGCTGTGGGCTTGCTGCAAACTGTATATGATTAGTTTACCGTTCTGTGAGACCCCGCTCGGTGGGATGGGGACATTCTTAAAACAATTGCACACTGAGATAGTTAAAGTAAGTTTTTATTGTGAGTTTGCTATTGATATAGGAAACTTTAGTAGAGGAAATGTGTTGAAAGTTGAAGGCTTAAGTTTAGCTGTTGTATCAGCTTTGCTGTTGTCCTTGATGCAAATGTGGCTTGGAATGGATTTTAATAATGTATAAATCTAGTGATGATGATTATGATGATGGATATATGGACAGTGTTCTTTCAGCTTGCAAGGTTACATGTGCTTCCTATAATACAGTGTTTCCATTGACTTGTATTAAAAGCCTGTCGGGGACTATTTATCTAAAACCGAAAATGCCGGTCCTACTCAGTTTTTGCCGATGCTACTAAAACTGGGTAGCTGATGTTTATCTACTAGACAAAGGAACCAGCACGCTCAAAATTTACCATTCTTAGTAACATTATATTAGTCAAAAACTGGCATAAACGTTTGAGAACGGAAACACTGCATGATATTATGCAGAAGTAGCAATGTTTTCCAAACAACCTTTTTTCAATTTATCTGTGCCCCGTTCCTCAAAGCGATCTTAGGCTAAGTTGATCACAAGTTCTGAATTATATTATTGGCTTACGACTGTTGTAGCGCAGAGATGGCACCGGTTGCAAAGCGATCTCTGCGCTACGACAGTCGTAAGTCAATGATAAGAAACAACTCCACAGGACATTGTTTCAAAAAATAATTACGATCAACTTAGCCTAAATTCACTTTGAGGAACGGGGCCAAGGTTTGTCTGGTACAACATGTATTTTGTTCTGTGTGCAGTGAGCAGTGTGTGCTTGAGTGTAACATGTGACAATGTTTGTTTCAGACTGAACCACCCCAACATTGTCCAGCTGCTGGATGTGTTCGATGACAAGTCACATGTCTTCCTCATCATGGAACTGTGAGTACCCGCTCCTCCATTGTACACTCCACACACGACCCTGTGGGCTTTCCGGGGAGTGTCCTCGGACACTGGAAAGAATAGGACCCCAGTAACCCCATACTTGACGTATAAGCCGGCTAAAATGGGGATCTTTTGCTGTAACCCTTTCTTTCTCTTTTTCTCATTAGCTACTCCTCGGTGTGCCTTTTGTACACCACATGGCAATATAGCTGAGATATTGCTGAAAGCCATTTAAAACTATTGACTCACTCACTCACTTTTACAAAACTATAAATGTATAGTTTCTAGTTGCTTAGTAGTGACGTTTTGGTGTAAATTTTTACACCGTTATTAAGTAAGTGGTAATCATTGGCTTAATTACGGTGTAAGAATCTACATCGAATTTTCCCTACATTTATCATTAACCCAACTTCTATATGTCACTCAAACAAAGACTAACTATTTCTATTACCATACATTCACTAACGATATCAATCAATATTCATAGTACATACAGATGTTTAATAAACCAGTGCTATATCTATGTATTACTTATATATAGTCTATATATTATCTATACTTTATGTATAAAACCAGTGATATATCTATGTATTACTTATATATAATCTATATATTATCTATATTTTATGTATAAAACCAGTGCTATATCTATGTGTTACTTATATATAATCTATACATTATATGTTCTATGTATATACGACTACTGAACGCACGCAGGTGGGGAAGGACCGACATGATTCATCGACCTGGTGTCACCTACTTTCTGGACACAGCTCACACTGTGGAGAGTATACAGGTACATTAGGGCCCCGTTTCACAAAGACGTCATAAATTACGACGTCGTAAACCATGTCACTAAATTAAAAGATTTTGTTTACAAATGCAAAAAGTCGTTGTAAACTGTGCACTTTTCAAAGAAAAAACCACAACATTTTTTTTGTCCAGTTTCACAAATCTTAGTGCTCTCAAAAGTACAAGAATCATTTCAAAAACGTCGAATCTTACTCTATAAAGAAGTTGTCATCCGTAAGTTCAAATCACTTTGTTATCATTCAATGTCTTAAATGCCTCTTATAGAAGTCAAAGAAAAAAAGATTGACCATTGCCAGTTTAGTTAGACAGCTTTTTAAGTGGTGTGAAATCAACGCATACAAGACGAAAGTGTCCAGGGTATGTATCGGAAACGGTAATGCAGAAATCATAGCCTAGATTATCCAGGATGAATGTATTCAAAGCAACTTTTTGTTTTCAGTTTTACCTTTAATGTTGCGCACTTATTATTCATAACAACTGTTTCTATTTTTAGATCTTCCTCGATTGGTTTCTTAAAACTGCTGCAGAGGAGAAGAGAAAAATCAGGTTTGAGAAAGATAAAAGAAATTCGTCATAGTTTTAACAATAACTTATTTTGATAAATCCTCAATAAATAGTTTACTTATCATTAGGCCAAAAAATAAATAAAAAAATTGTCGTTCCGATTACCCGACCTTGCCCACTACATGGGTGCCGACCCTAACTTTTTTTTATTATGATAATGAAAAAAACCCAACATATCATCTACTGCAGCTGAAAAC
>JAULCD010159026.1:0-10990 GCA_032361085.1 Calliostoma canaliculatum
CGGGTACTCGGGTCCGAGTCGGGTCTGACCCCTCGAGTACTCGAGTCCCAAATTTTGGACCCGTGAGAGCCCTAATTATAAGTTTGTATGTGTTCAGTCATGGAATTTGACAATTTCTATAGCCTTGTGTTTGAATGAAAATGACACCGTTGGTTGATTTTACCAACTATATTTATCTGCCGGGAGAGATTTTATAAGAAAATGTCAATTTTAAAATAGATCATCAATCCTTTAGATCTGACAATTCAGATTTGGAATATAAGGACAAGGTGGACACCAAAGCCCCTCCCATGGATCAATGATTATCAGTAATGACCCAAGGTGTTTAAAAACCAAATATAGACGTCTGAACGTTTACGTCAGCGCTCATATTACGATGTCGCTTTCCACATTTGTGACTTTCATCATTATAATTGGAGTATTTTAAATATTAATGTTTCTAAATCTGTAAGAAAAACCAGCTGTTACAGTAACAAAGTTGCTTATGGTTGTCAACTTCTTTATTGTCTGAGTGCGATGTTTAATTTTTTTTTAAAGAAGCTGACAACCGTTATCAACTTTGTTACATTCCTACAAAACTTCTAAAATGCCTCTTAAAGATTTAAACAAAATAGTTTTAACTGGTATTAAATTCTAATTATCAAATTATAGCGAGTTATTAAATTAAAATATCAGAGTAATATTTAGATCAGTCGAGCATTATGTAATGGATAGAAGACGGTGACAGTACTTTATCGGGATATAAAAGGACTGTCACACAAACAAATGGCTAGGTATAGCCGAACTGTTGTTTGTGCGACGGCCATTGTATACTCCTGATAAAGTACTGTCACGAGTTCTCCATCTCACATAAGTTCGAGTCGAAATCCACGTGTTCTTTTATACAAATAATTCAACAATTGTTCCACAATTAACGGTGATTGACCGGTAAGATGTAGATCTGTACTAAGTTATAGATAGAGGACGAGTACAAGTACTTCATCAGGACATAAAAGGACTGTCACACGAACAAAGGGTTGGGCGGTGCCGAGCACCTTGTTCTTTCGGCAGTCCTTTTATATCCTGATCAAGTATACTGTCACTAGTTCCCTGTCTTACTAAAAGCTGATAACCAATTGTAACATTTACCGCATGATATATATTAAGTGCATCGACCTCAGTACATTATTAGTGTATAAATGTACATGTACATTGTGTGACCTGGGAACCGTTCCTCAAAGCGATCTTAGGCTAAGTTGATAGAAAATGCTAAAATATAACATTGGCACATTCGGCCCCGGTTTCAAGTCGATTTTGTCGTTACGACAATCGTAAGCCTAAGATAAGAACAAATCCAATGGACAATGTTTTAGAAATCACTTACGATCATCTTAACACTAAAATCGCTTTGAGGAACGGGGACAGATTGACAAACACCCTTTTCCCTAAGTTTCAAGTGTTTTAAACTGTATACTTTCCAAATAAATCTTCTTCTAAACAGTTTACAACACATTTGTAAATCATGCCCATTGGTCCAGTAAAAATTGAGAATGATTGAGCGTGTGATGTTTGTCAGTTTTTCATCCCCTGACACATTTCTGATCTGTGTCTCCGGCTTGAACGTCAATGTGCCAGACATTCAGTCTTTTATTTCGATAAAACATCCACAATCAAAATTAGTTCTCTTTTTCAACAAGTTTGATTATTTTATTCATTATGTTTTTTGGGTTGAAATTTGAAAAAAAGTAACTACATCATTAATATTGAAACCAAGATGATGTGCAACAATAAAATGTTTCATATTTTTTTTCCATTCATTTTAGCGTTGTCTACTTAACACATAACCGATTTTATTTATTTTTAATAAAAAAAAATTCTATATTTACTTTTAATTTGTCTATTGTAATTCCGTACTTCTTTTTTATATTTAAAATCAAACTAAGGGGTGTTATTGAATGTGTAATTGGAACATTTCTTGATTAAATACAACGCTGCATGTACATTTTGAAGTATTGTAAGTATTAGAACACATTATTTTAGAATCCCTAATGTCTAATAAAGTTGTTTGTTTTATTTCCATGTCTCATTAACACATTAATTTTCAGTTAAAAGTAAATAATGTGATTTGATAACCTGTACATTCTTAATACGCGTGCCCAGAGCCCGTGCCAATCAGAAACAGTCAGCTGTTTATACGTCACAAATGAACTACAAATTAAACAAGAGCGTCCTTCGTATTTTAACTAGATACAAAAAAATGCCGCACGACTCCCCGTTTGATCACCATAATGTACTGTGACCCATATTCTATCAATTACACTCGTGGCATACGTTTAGCGTACTTATACGGAATTAATTATAGTAAACAGCAAAAGAGCACTGGAAAAATGTAAATATTCAGCGGATTTTCATTGGTTTGAAGAGATTTCCATAGGCATTGAAGTGTACTTGTAGAACATCGCAACAAACAGCTGCTTATATTGACATGTTTTTGTTTGTATCGGTTTTACGAAATCATTTTTTTCTTAAGAGTTATTTATTAATTCTACTTCTAAATATATGTTTAAAACAATAATATTGTTCTAAATAAATTGTTAATTTTTTATTTGAAAATATAACTAGTAATGCTGTAAATCATTAATATCATCGTCATGTGGTCTATTAATCTTTACAGGTTTATTGTACATACTGGCACTGTTACGTTTGTCCCCTTCTACCCGTTGTTTTTATGTATTTTTACGACCAGTGGGCCATAACTTCATCATAAACCAAAGTGCGGTTTCACAAAACTGTCGTAAATTTACGACGTCATAAACCATGTCACTAGACCAATGGATTTGCCATATGCCTACATTTGTTGTAAACAGTGCACCTTTCAAAAGAAGTTTTTCTTTAGAACGTGCACATTTCACAACGATTTTTAGCATTGTAAACCTAAACCACAGGCTCAGGAAGGTGGTTTACGACATCGTAAATTTACAACGACTTTGTGCAACAGCACCCTGATACAGCGTAACTACTTACTAAAACCGCTGGGCAAACCTTAACTGCAAACACCAACATCGTTGCAAACTGTGCACTTTTCAAAGAAAAACTAGCTTATCTTTGGAAAATGTAGCTTACAGCGTTCTGGTGTTGGTAAACTGAGCCTATCATCACAGTGACAGTTTTCAACGCGTATATTAGAATTCTTTTGATCAGGGTTGATCAGGGTTGAACCTACAAGATAACTTACATTTATAAATTGGTAAACAGTTATATTGGTGTGTGTCATATTTATTTATATAAGTAATAATATCAAAATATCACTTGCCTCTTGTATTTAGTTTTCGCGATTACATTTAATACATGTCTTTAACCTGAATTTAACATTTTGTGGTAATGTTCTGCATGTAGTTAATAAAAAATAGAAACGTTGAAGTTTAATTTAAAATACCCTTAAGTATAACGAAATACAAGTACAATGTGAAAATACATGCAAACGACTTGCTCGTGACATAAAACAAAAAAGAATGTTATTTGTGAACACGATCGTGACTTTTATTTTTCTCATTAGTGCAATAACACAATTCTGGCGAACTACCAATTATTACGTCAGTTGTCTGCTACTTCTATTTTCTCACAAACGGGAAACCTCCAAATACCTCAGTATAGGCTTGTTAGACTGACTGCATTTGGAGCATGTGAAACTTCATTGTGGGCGAACTGAGATTGTAATGAGTGTGAAACCTATCACAAGCAGCTCGCCAATTTAGCCAGGAATCTGTTCAACCTTTTATGGTACTACCTCGTATGATTAGGTGAGCAGTCATACAACAGAACATGAACACACACATTTTACAATTTGTTGGTTGTTTTTTTTAATTTTAGAGTGCCAAGCTCAACAATTGCCCGTTTCAATGTCCAAATACCAGTCTAAATAGGTTGTTGAAAAACCTACATTTAATAGTTTGTATAATGGAAGGTTTTCAACAACACTTTTTTAAGTCCCACTAAATCAGTCTGGCACTCTAAGAGTTAAGTAAACAGATATAATGAACTTTGAGAAGTCGGATAATATATAACTGGATAAGATTTTTAGATGACAACTTCTTTATTGAGAGGAAACAACGTTTTGGAACAGATACTTATACCGTTGTCAGACATCTTCAACAACGGAACTCGATACTTTTCCGAAACGTGGCACCCCACTCAAAAAGAGTCACTCATGAACGTCATTCAGTCAATGACCAGTGTAATTTCACACAAATTGTGTTCATCTGCTGTGGGTTGTTTTGTTGTTTTGTTGTTGTTGTTGTTGTTTTTATGTTGGGTTTTTGGGGGTTTTTTTTAGGGAGGGAGGGGGGGGGGTTGGTTTTATGTAGTAAATATTTTAGATGACACACCATTTTGATTGGCAGTACATTATTCTTGTGTAATTAGAAGGCCAGAAGCTTTTTTAGTATCTTTAAAAAATAAATCATAAGAAAATAAATCGTTTTGGTGCATTTTAGAACCTGTATGGAAAAATGACCAATTTTATGTCTGTATCTAACACCACGTGCTTGATAATGACGTTAGCACCACCTACACCGAAACGTGGTACCAAAATAATTAAAAAACAGAAATTGATAACCAGAAGTAATTTAGTTATACTTAGAGAAAATAATTAGGTTTTATTCTTCGTGGCACTATTACGCTTCCGAGTTAGGGGTTTAGCGCCATTTTCAGCAATATGTCAGTTATATCGCGGCAGCAAGGTTTACGACAGGAAGAAAGCCTGCATCACCAATGTAATTATGTGATGCAGTGATACCAGCGATCTTTGGCTGGTACGTGCGAACTCAATACTTCACAATACATGTGTGTAACAGTAACCGTTAGAGTGTCAAGCTTAACATTTGTCCGTTACAATGTCTAAATAATACGGTGTTGAAAAATTATCCCGTGATAATTTGTTTAAAAGAGCTCCAACAGGAGCTCTTTTAAACAAGTCATCACAGGATAGATTTGCAACAGCACAAGGAAGTCACAGTTTTAAGTCGCACTAAAATAAATAAGGTTAACGTGACTTTGCTTCAATCTATTTCTGTGTTCCGACTGGCTATTCATTACACTGCGAATCTGTTTTAAACGTTTTGCAAGTTACTGCAGCAAAAAAAATAACCCGGCGTGTAGGCGGCAAAACAAGCGAAACGATATGAGATTTGACGACATTCTGTAAATCAAGTAATCATTCTGATAATAACATTGTGTAAATTGACTCTCCCTAAGACCAGTTTTGTAACCAATAACATATTTCTTCCTATTTAATATTGTTCTTATTAAGAAAACAATTACAAAACCGTGATGTTCTCACCATTCTGAAGATAAAAGTCTGAGAAACATGTATGCAGTCAAAAGACATTGTATAAACATTTATTTTAATTGTGTCCAGGGCCCCGTTCCTAAAAACGATTTTAGTGTTAAAATGGCCGTGAATGATTTTTGAAACAATGCTCATTAGAGTTGTTTCTTATCGTATATAGGCTTACGACTGTCGTAGCGCAGAAATCATTTTGGAACTGGTGCCGAATGGCACCGGTTCAAAAGCAATTTCTGCGCAACGACAGTCGTAAGCTAATGTTAAATTTTTGCACTTACGATCAACTTAGCTTAAGATGGCTTTGAGTAACGGGGCCCAGGTGTGTAGAAACACCTGAACATATCTAAGTAAATATGGAAGAATCGTTATGATCGCATGTCAACATACACAAAGCAAATGTGGGAAGATTGATGACAGAAGGCAACAGCTCGAATAACAGTAGCTGACAAGGCTATCAAACATCAATTTTCATTATGCTGGAATTAAGACATTTTGAGATAATTTCAAACGCCATCTGAAAAAAGCCATCATTATTATTCCTGGTGTGGGGGGAAAACATGATATACTTTCCTATAAGGAAAGTCATCATTAGGCCTATATGCTACACTGTTGCACTGAACGACATATTGTTCAATTTTAAAACCTTAAGCACAACAGATACACTAGCTTTAAGTGCTGTTTCTTTAAACATTAACCTTTAACATGTTAAATGTCGAGTTCATTTTCATATGTCGAGCATAATAAGCTGTTAAAAATTTTGGCTTTCTCGGTTAGAAATTGTCTACATTATAGACTGTAAATCAATAGCAGTAAGTGTGAGGCTGTTTTTACTGGCGGAAAGTTTTAAAAGTAAATGATGCAAAGTGATGGTTGTGTTCTTTTTCTTTAAATATTTGTTGATGTTTGGTTAAGTGTTGGTTTTATGTGTTGTTTTAGGGCTGGGTTGTTTTTTTGGTTTTTTTGTTGTTGTTGTTTGATTTAATTTATCTAGTTTTGCTGTTTTCATTAATTTTTTATTATTTTTATTATTTTTTAGGGAGATTTATGGAGAAATTGTTTTCTTTTTCGTTGTGTTTCGTTGTTGTTTGTTTTGTTTTTGTTTCGTTTTTTTGTTTGTTTGTGTTTTTGTTTCATTTTGGGGGAGGGGGAGGGGGGAGGGTTGGGTACACTAAGCGATACTAATTGTCAAACAGACATTTTCAACTAAATACCAGCAGACAGCTTACGCATTCAACTAACTGCAGACATTTCGTACTATGAATTCGCGAATGTATACAACCTAATGATCTTTGACGCCAGCAAGAATCTACTATAAGTGATCTCCCACTTGCTGTACCAGCACATTCTAATCAGACGCCGCATTTCTGGCTCTAGTAAGAACTATTATAATGCACCCGTGACCTCGCAGATCCTACAGCCAACAACGTGTAGTAGAGAACCATCCAATCTCGAAAGCCGTGGGCACGAGATCTCGCATCATTCCCCTCATTGAACGAGGCCAGCGAGCCAGTGAGTTCTCTCTCGTGTGTGTTCCGTCAGTGGATGGTTTAAGACTGGAGTCAGGTGGGTGATACTTCATTGCTGCTTTATAGAGCGTCACATTGATAGCTTCTTTACAGTTTCATTAGTGTAGGTAAGATGCAATCTAATACGACAAGGGGACTAGAATAATTGTACTTTTCATCAATTACCATTTACACATGTCAGATGGCAGATTACTTCATATGTATTTGTTCTGTGAAGTTAAGTATAATTGATGTATGGATAGAAGTACCGTTATTTAAACCCTTAGGGTGCAAAGCGTAGCATGTGTCCGTATCAGTGTCGCAATTCCAACCTAACTAGGCTGTTGAAAACCAATAATGTGGTGATTTGTTTAAAATAACTCATGTATGAGTTGTTTTAATAAAATAATCACAATATAGGTTTTTAACAGCACAAGTTTGTCACGGCTTTAAACCCCACTAAAATCAATTCAGGGTTTAACATATGTAAACATTGTAATGCAAGGAAAACATGAAATCCGACCTCGACTAATATTTCAAAGATCACGACTATTACAGCATAATGTTGTCGATAACAACACACAACTTGTCACAGATGGTCTGTTTAACGGCAATAGTCGATACAAGTAACAATGCTACCACTAAATACTCCATCACCACAAAGCAGTAGCTGCAAGGCGTAAACGCCACTAACCACGTGTTTGTAATGTCTGTATACGTTTTGTCTTTCTTCAGTATTCAGACGTAAACATATCTTTACATCTTCTAAAGACATTCCAAGTATGGCTTGCTTTAGCTAAAACGTGTAAGTGACTTATTTAAAGTAAAGAATTTGAAATTGCACTTTTAACACGCTAATGTATTATTAACACTATTACTATAATTATTATTTAAGTAGAAGTAGTTATTATGTTGTTTTATTCATACAGCGCGAGAGACACAAGGCACAAGGCCAAGACGTCATCGTTATGATGCGCCAAATGAAAGTTAAGGTATATTTTATATTACTACTTAAAATCTAAACACCTCATTAGCGTTCAATTGTTACTATTTTCGTCGTACATCACTTGTTTGATAGCGGTGTAAGAATTTACATCAAAACGTCGTACATCACTTGTTTGATAGCGATGTAAGACCCACATCAAAACGTCGTACATCACTTGTTTGATAGCGATGTAATACCCACATCAAAACGTCGTACATCACTTGTTTAAGAGTGATGTACAAATCTTCATTAAAACATCGTTAATCAGCAACTAAGAAGTTGTAATTCATATTAATCATCCAAAACTGGCACCCACAGGCGATATCGCTTGTGTGAGATCAAACAATATATCCAAGGAGATATCGTCACATATGATGTCATTTCATTGTAGCGATATCTCCGGTATGACACCATACATATTGTCCCATCATTGTGAAATCACAATGAATATGCAGCAGTATTGTTCTGGCTCACTTCATCACACACAAAAATGTCATTAAACATTTATAAAATGATTGATTAATGTCATCAGATTGATTTTGAATTATAAATAGAATCTTACCCTCGTGTCTCCTGATATCAAATATATCTACTCTTGTTGATATATTTGATATGAGAAGACACTCAGGTGAAATTCTTCATTTGTCATCTCTCAACTTCTGATTGTGACTCAAAGAACTCAGACACACCATTGTGTAAATCACACATCCTGCATGGTATCAGAAAACTGTTTCAACAGGCGACGCGTGCAGGGCGACAGTTCATATATGGTCACCCGTAAATAAACCTGACAGCGTATGTATTGCTTCAATCCGGTTTTAGCACAAAAGCAATCAAGTTGTTTCAGATATAAATGCTAAACGTTAAACTTTTATGACAGTTATGATTGCGTGTGCTCAGGGGAATGTAATTCTTGATTGCTTAACGCGCACTGTAGCAGGGCGTAGTGGAACCGTTCTAGAATCAAACAGTTTGGTTAATAGCAATCAGCATTGTTTGCGTGATCTGACAAAATATATACAGACAATAACTAGTCTGTGTATTCAAACTAAAAGACTCGATTGAAAATTGATAGCTCTAAATTCAAACGTGCATTTCAATAATGAACAGACAACGCTTTGACTCTTTGATTTACGAGAGAGGCGCCTGGTTTCATTAGGGAGAAATCTAACCTACGAATTCCAAACATTGCAGCGATATAATGCTTCACTGCCTAGTAATGAGTAACTTGCAATTTAATAGCGCATATAATTAAAGCCACGTGCTTCTACGTTTCAGCAATGAAATTAAAATTGAAAGTATTTATCTGATCTAATTCCAATAGTAATGAGGATGTGCTTTTGTTACACATCTCCCACAGTGTTGTTATTTATTCAGGGGGCACTTCTTGTTTTGTTGTGCGCCCTTGTTCCAACCATGATACAGTATTGGTCATTGAAGTTTACATGTATATAATGTTTAAAACTCTAAGGCTTGCCGAGAAGTTTTAAACTTTTATGAACGAGTATTGGTATATTTGATATCGGGAGACACGAGGGTGAGATTATATTTATCAGTCAAAATCAATCAATGACATAAATCAATCACTTTGGATAATGTTTTACTGACTTGTTCTGTTCTGTAGTGAGTCAGAACAATGCTGCTGCATGCCCATTGTGACGTCACAAGTACAGGTGTCATATGACATCATTTGTGACGATATCTTTCACGGTATCTCCCATAAGTGATATATCCTGTGGAAGCCAGTTTTGGAGGATAAAGCATCATGTCTACATATCCTCCTCATGCGACACATGAAGTCAAAGCACGGGCAAAAGCCTCGACCAATGAGGGTTTGCCAGTCTGGTCACGTGGCGTACATTTATATACTGATAATGTTCTGAACACAGTATAATTGATACAAATCATGTTGCACAAAGTGCGCGTGGAATTTAACTGTGCTTTTAATTATATAGGAAACTTCTGACAGTACTTCATCGGGGATATAAAAGGACTGCCGCGCGAACAAACGGCTCGGCATCGTCTCGACTTTTGTTTGTGCAACATTTCTTTTATATCCCAAAAAAGTACTGTCACTCGTTCTCTATTTGTTACATAGATTTGATTTTCATTCCAATAAACTAAGTGAACTAACCTTTACTTGCACACAAGGCAGCATTAGGAGACGTTGCCAGAGGTCGATGTAATGACGGCAGTATGTAAAATATTTTAAATTGAACTTACAAATAATTGAGCGACAGAAAAGTGGAAGATTTTTTATTTGAAATAGACAAACTATTTTATAACCTGATGGGCGATAAGTATAAAATCTTGGCAGTATACACGTACTGGCAATTAAACAAATAGTGGTATTCATTCACTGGCAGTATCATTTGACAACACAGGTTACATTTTCTGTCTCGATAGGATTGCGGCAAAACTGTATAAGATTATATTTGCATTTGTCAAGTAAGTATTTAAAATAAAATTTCATGTCAGTATCATTATAATAAAAACGTTTTTCTCTGTATTTAGAGATAACTGATATGTCACTTATACAAGAGATTCATTTATTTTCATATGAGGCTTTACACAATAATTAATATAAACTACTTTATGATATTCCCGTTGATAGCTTGGCCCAGAATCATATCATCTTTGTGTTAACATCAATACAAAGAGGTTTTCGTCCAGTCTCAGCATACAACATGAATAGAGGAGTACTCGTCTTAACTCGAAGCAACTTTCGTACGCACGTTTAATTAATTGTTTTAAACTATATTCAAGTTTAGAAATAGTCATAATTTAGAGCCAATTAAATTAAAAAGTTACCTCTTCTGCATTGTACATTGTGATTTGCAATGGAACAATTGTGAATTTAAATCACCAACGTCCAAACTCAAATAAACTGTTTACAACTATATCCTAGTGCTTCAAACATCTCCAACGTGTAACCCTTGTCGTGCACATTTATCAATATAAATTAACAAATAAAATAGCACATACTTTTTACGAATATAAATTACCAAAGTCTAATCTAAATAGGCCATTGGAATTCTACCCTGTGCTAATTTGTTTAGAAGAGCTCATTTCAGTGCCAGGTCAAACAGGCTGTTGAAAATCTATTCTGTGACAACTTGTTTAAAAGAGCTCCCAAAAGCCTACTCCAAGTGGAATTTAGAAATTTGAAATTGGCAA
>JAULCD010159137.1:0-10989 GCA_032361085.1 Calliostoma canaliculatum
AATGCAGCTCTTTTAAACAAAGTACCACAGGATAGATTTTTAAAAGCCTGTTTTAGTTGGAATTTGAAACTAAAATTAACAAATGTTGTGCTCAACACTTTAAGGGTTAACTTAAAGTGGTAAGTGAAAAATTTGTTAAATTTAGTTCAGAATTCCAATCTGTTGAAAACTTATCCTGTGGTAATTTGTTTAAAAGAGCTACCACAGAATAGATTTTCTTTCAACAGCCAATTTAGGTTATACATTGAAATTAACACAAGTGCTAATAACACTGTAAAGGTTCATGTGTAAGAAATATTAATCATCTGCCATGCAGATTCAATTTGCAGAGATGATTCTGTCGCAATAAGAAAAGACACTGTTGACAACAAAAGTCAGAATTATCACCAGAGATTTCTCCAAGGGTTTAAATATAGGAATGGAGCAAGCCTGAGAATGACATTCTTCTGGCTGGTTAATCTGGGGTCAGTGTTTCCATCCGTGACTGGACTGCAGATCATTAGCACCTTGTCTGACTCCAGTACTCCCTCAAAATATCTCAGTGAAGCTTTAGCTCTTCTTCTCATTTCTGGTGTTAGGTTTTTGTTGCTGTCTCAATAGGCTCATCAGACACAGGTCAAAAGCATGAAGTTAATATCTAATTTGAATTTGATTTAACCGAGTATTCAAGATTCATCTCATGCAAGGGTCATTCAACTTAGCCAATATATTAGTGATGATTTTTTATTGAATGAGGTGCATATTCCTTTGAGAATATTAACAGTTCATTACCATTTAAACCTAAAACCTTTATTAATGTGTGCAGGTCTTTGAAACTGTGACCAACTTGTGCTTTTGAATTACAAAAGAAAATGTTTCAACAGAATACTGTGTTCCCAGTTTTACATTATACTTAAATCAGTTTGGGGCTTTAAAAGCTGAAGTGTAATTATGTTTCTCCTGTGCCAATACTCTTCTGAGTGAATGACAATCTCCATCTCTGTGTTGTTTTGAAAATGTCTTGCATATTATTTGATTTTCTTTAAACTATGAGTCCCTTGCTGCTTTATAACAAGCAGCATGACAAATTTATTTCTAAAAATAAAAATCTTTGAACATCACAAAGCAATGCCGTTATCCTGCTAAACCCAAACTTACTCATTCACTTATGAGATTTAAACAGACAGTCATATTTCAAAAGTCTGTTTATATTTAGATGATTGTGATAAAAGCTTTATCTTATATTCTGTATTAGCAAAGATTCATCTTACTATTCATTTTTCCACTTCCAGTTCATTAAGTGGCATGGCTGCAATCACTCATTCCTTTAATTAACCAACCTGACAATACATCTTTCAATACTCTTGGGTAAGAATAAATTGGGCTTATAAATAAATTTATTTCACTGGTACCCTTATAACAATAGTAATCTAACCTTTGATGGGATATGTTTGGAATATTAACATCTGTCTTTGGAAGGGAAATGACAAACTCAAACATCATTCCCTTTGGCATTGTACCAGTCTGACCTACATTTGCAATATACCAATAGTCATGATCAATATCCTTGATATGGTCATCGTCTGTCTTGCATGCAGATTCAATTTGAGCAGATGATTCTCTTTGCAATGAGAAAAGGCACTGGTGACAACAAAAGTCAGAATTATCACTGGGGATTCCTCCAACAAATCACATATAGGAATAGAGAAAGCTTGAGAATGACATTCTTCTGGATGGTTAATCGGAGGTCAATATGTGCATCCATGATAAGACTGCAGTTCATTTGCACCTAGTCTGACTCTAATACTTCTACAAAATATCTCACATTGTCAGTAAAGCTTCAGCTCTTGTTGTGTTTTGGTGTGATCAGTGTTTCCGCTGGCTTCTTAAAAAGCTGGTCACAGGGACCGCCTGTCTAAAAGAATACCAGTCCTACTAATTTTCTGCCAGTCACTATAGTAGGTTACAACTTATTAAGCAGACTAAACCTTCAATCTGCTAGAACACTGATGATATCAACTGATAAGAAACAGAGCTTGGTTCATTGTACTACGTTTCATTCCCCTGCAGTGGACCAAGCTATGTTTCTTAGCTAACTAACTATATATTTATACTGCTTGGTTGTCAAAGTTTGAACAGCATGAATAAATAATAGAATCCATGACTCCACTTGATTATTGCCAATAGTATTTTTACCAGACAAAGAGACTGGTCGACACACTTAAAATTTACCGGTCCTAGTAATATTTTACCGGTCAAGAGCCGACATATACTGGAGAACAGAAACACTGGTATGATGGAGACAAGAACAAGACCCTAGGTTTGAGATTCATGTCAAATAGTACAAGACTAATGCCAAAAATAGAATTTAATTTCAATGAAAGTACAGCACACAGGAGTCATGTCTTGTGAAAGTTGGACAACATATGAGTGGCATTTTTATTTGATTATGTTCGAATTGTTTTGAGAAGTGTGACAGTTTGTGTAACCTCAAAGCTCTGAATTTATATTTTGTTGTAGGACTGTCAAGCATGTACTGTCGAAATAAACTTTGTAAAGTTCTGACAGAATATATATTAACAGTGGAAGGTTTTAACAGTTATAGGTCGTACCTAAACTAATTCAGTGCTTTGAACGTTAAAGTATGTATTTGTGAATGCAACACTAAAAACCTTGTGAGTTAATGAAAATCTACATTTAATGTTTTTCTTTAAGATGTCTTAAATATGTTATTATCTAGCTGCTTTAAAAAAATATCTCTCCAATTAATATTTTTCTGGAAAATGCTTTTTAACATCACAAAATCGTATTGGTAATATGCACTTTTCTAATACTAAATTTGCTCCTTTGAAATAACTAAAATATTGTTTGAAAGTGTTGAACCTCAATCTGCTCATTTACTCTTTTGGAAAAGATTTCAACATTATTAACTGAAAGATCCCAAGGGATATAATTTTTTTGATGAAACTTATGGCTTGTATTCTGCGATCATAAAGAAGTCATAAAGCTCCATCTTTCTATTCATTTGTCCAATTCCAGTTCATTAAATCTCATGCTTCCTTTCACTGATTCCTTTAATAAACCAATTGAATTACACATTTCTATATACCCTTGGGGAGAAAACAAATCGGGCCAATAAAGAGAACTCCTTCCTAGTGATACCCCAATAATAGTATCATCTAACGTTTGATGGGAGATGTTTAGAATATAACCTGAAAAGAGATGACAAATTATCACCAGAAATCTCTCCAAGGGTTTAAATATAGGAACCGGGCAAGCCTGAGAATGACATTCTTTTGGCTGGTTAATGCAAGGTCTATGTGTCCATCCATGACTAGACTGGATTTTATTAGCACCTTGTTAGACTTCAATACTTCCACAAAATATCTTGCATTGTCACTAAGGCTGTAGCTCTTCTTCATGTTTCTAGATGTAAATTCATATAACTGCCAATTTGTCATGTACAGGTCAAATTACATAGAATTGACATCAAACTTAGAATTTGATTTAACTGCGTGTCTAGTACTCAGTGGTATTTTGTGAAGGTCAGTGCATTCAGTGACCACACTGTGATATTTTGTATAAATTAAGTGCATTTTGCTACAAGAATATTACAATTATTCACAAGGAAATTGTATTGACCTCAATGCATTGAATTAATACTATGTCATAAAACTCGGACCAACTTATGCGCTTACAATAGAATATGTTCCAATAGGAAAAGGTTGTTACCATTTAAGTTAATTTATGTGACTAAAATCAATTTAATGTTTTCAGCATTTAACATACTTTCAATGAATCAAGACAAGACTAATGTCACTGAATAAAAAATAAATAAAAATGCCCCCTGATTATCTGGTACATATTGCATGTAGTATTTCTGTATAATAAGTTTGACATCACTTAACCCTATTAATGATAAATGCATCTCTTCTGCACACAATTTATAATTTGTAGTCCCATCAAGTTCATTGAGTATTGTCAAAGAGATATCAACATTTATGTCAAATTTGTTTGGTGGAATTTAGGTCCCTGTGATAGAAGCAATGTAGAGTATTTTGTTAAGATTATAATAAGAAATGATAAAGATGCGTCCCATTATCATTTTTTCACTTCAAGTTCTATAAATGACAGCCATTGTATATCATTGATTCCTATAAACAATTTTTTTATCAAAATGCACACCTTTTGAAACCAATGGGAAAAAACATTGAACAAGTAAAGAAAATGTCTTTTTACTTTCATCTAAATCACAAAAGTCTCATTACTTTTGATGGAATATGTCTGGAATAATAACTCATGTCTCTTGAAGGGAGATGGCAAACACAAATATTAACACTTTTGACATTGTACTAGTCTAAACTACATATCAGTATTCATCACAATAAGCTTAGTGTAGGTGGTCATCTGTCTAGCATGCAGATTCAATCTGCAGAAGGATTTTGTTTACAATCAGGAAAGGCACTGGTGGCAGCAAAAGTAAAAAATATGATGAGCAAATTCTGCAAAGATTTTACATGCAGGAACAGCAAGTTTGGAATTACATTCCTCACAATTTTTCTGGCTAGTTAATCTGACGTAAACGATATACATATTAAAGAACTATTTTAAATAAATTACCACAGATATATTTTAAAAAGCACAAAGTGGCCATTGTCCCATTTTTATCAATTTTATTTTAGTTTTGGGTTAATCATTACAAGAATCTTGTAACTGAATAAAAAAAAACTTCATCTGTTTGTTTCTTTCAATATGTTTTATGTTTATTAGTTGTTGTGTTTTTCAATTTAATTTTTTTTCTCTGGTAAATGACATGTTTTCTATGACTTTCTTTGTTTAACAAACTTATCCTTACCAGATAATCAATTGAATTTTGAAAATAGTGTTCAACCCCAACACATTCACTCATTGTATAATACTGTCCTAATTTGTAATCTTCGAAAAGCATATTGACCATATGTCTCTGAGGCTATTGACCAATTTTCCCTTTGTCTGTTGACTAATTTTCTCCTAGTCTATTGACCAATTGTCTCTGAACCTGTTGACCAATTTTCTCTGAGGTTGTTGACCAATTTTCTCCAAGGCATGCAAATGGCCTTCATCATCAATATCTTCAGTAAGTATATTCTGTCTGCATCTATATTTTATCTTTCATCCTTAAAGTAACAGGGCAGAAAACATGGTAGCTACTGCACTGGACACAGAACCAGAAATTCATGGATTTGAATCCAAAACAGGAGTGGGGGCTTTTATTATGTTGTAAAACATATTTCTACATAGAAGCCCATTTAAAAATATTCATCATAGAATAGGTTTTCAACAGTTTCTTTAAGTTCAAATTCAGACACTGATAGGAAATGTAAACAAATTATCACAAGATAGATTATTAGCAGCTTCTGATTATGTTAGTGACACTGAAAAGGACAACAGTGATAACAGTGTTTTGAAGGTTAATACCTTTCTCCTTTTTTACCTTTTATGTGTACAGAACAATCATCTATATCTCTTCTAAGCACTGTTTATTTGAAGATAATGTTTGGATATTGACATATACGTATTAAAGCCAGGGCAAAAATTGGCTCTGGATGAAGCGTAGAGAAAGTGACCACCATGCTACTAATTACATGTGTTCATTAGGACTATTTATTGATTATGGAAATGAAAGGTAACATAACACAACATTGATGATGCAGGCATTCCTCCCTGGGATAACTGAAGTACTGTTGAAAAAGCATTAAATCTGAAATCACAAACATTCTTAATTTATTTAACCCTTAAAGTGCTGAATTGATTTAAGTACGACCTAAAACCATGACTACCTTGTTCTTTTGAACACATATTCCCTGGTACTATGTATTTAGAACTAACTTTAGAAGATAAAAGGAGCATTTTAAAATAAATAACCACAAGATATGTTTTTAACAGCTATTCAGGTTCCAATTTTAACAACACAGGCAATTTTGAGGAAAAGATCACAGGATATTGTTTTAACAGCTTTAAAATTAGCTTATGACTTGACATTGCCAATGATGTCAACTACACACTGGAAGTTAATGCCTTCATCCTCTTTCATCTCTTTATTTGCACAAAAACACCTTTAATATCTCTTCCAAGCACTGTTTATTTGAAAGTTAATGTTTGATATTGACATTTGCCCAGGTATTAAAGCCAGAACAATGATTGGCCCTGGATCAAGCGTAGAGCAAGTGCTTGGTCAATAACCCCTGTGCAACTAATTACATGTGTTCATCGTGACATGTTATTGATTATGATGGCAGGCTTTCCTCAGTCCAGGGCAGAGTACTGATCCAGACAATTAGAATCTTCTAGGCAAGAAGACATCACTAGAATCATCAACATGAACACTCATAGGTTTACGATGATATGGATGCATTGGTTGTATTTGCTGCTGTTACCTGACAGTCAACAAAGAAGAATGCAGCAGAGCATTATTGTAAGAAAAAAATACTTACCACCTGAGGTCACGGTTCCGTAATGGTGCAACTTTTATGCTTAGAATGAGTGGTAATTTTATCCAGATTTGGGACATGTACTTTTAACTAGTACTCAGTAAAACATTTGTTATTGTAAGTGTTTACATTTTTACCTCAATGGGCCATATCCTCTGTGCCCTGTTCCTCAAAACAATCTTAGGCTAAGTTAATTGTAAGTGATAAAATATAACATTAGCTTACGACTGTTTTAGCCCAGAGATTGCTTTGGAACTGGTGCCTTTTGGCATTGGTTCCATATCGATTCATGCGCTACAACAGTCGTAAGCCTTTGATGAGTGTATTGATGTCGGCTATGAAAATGCTGAATTTAATTTTATTACAAACAGTTTTGTCATCTCCTATGATTAATACACACAAACTATATGCTATCAGTTTCACACATCATCAACCGAAGTGAAAAGTAAACAAATGCATATTTTGTAATTACTTTTTTATCATTTTAAAGATAGCCTCACAACCAGGAAAAATTAGTTTAGTTCATTAAAACCTTTGAACTGCTGCAGGGACTTCAGTTTGGTTTGAATAAATTCATTTTTCAATATCTTGTGCTGTTAGAAACTTATCCCTAGATAATTTGTTTCAAAGTGCTCCTGCAGGAGTTCTTAGACTAGCTCATGTATTATTGAGAGGCATTTAGAAGTTGGTGTTGAACTATATGACAAGACTATTATGGATGTCAACTTCTTCTTTTATTATTGCGTACACTACGTTTTTGGGCTATTTCTTGCCCCTTTGTCAGGTGAATACTATTATTCACCTGACAAAGGGGCAAGGAACAGCCCCGAAACGTTGTGTACACAATAATAAAAGAAGAAGTTGACATCTATAATAGTCTTGTCAGACAGCTCACGTAAGTTAGACTTTCAACATGGACATCAACAAATGATGCCACTAGCACTTTAAGAGTTAATATTCCAAGAAAAACAAACATATTACACCTAATTTGACTAAAAACAAAATTGATGTTTTCTTGTTAATTCTGCTCAAGCGCAAACTAAATAACATGCTTGAATTGGTGTTCTATCTTCTGAACATCATCTTGACAGTGTCAGTAATAGTAAAAAAACTCCAACAAAACCTGATAATAAATTAACCTTGAGTTCAATGTGGTTTCCTCATTCACAGGTCTACTACTGAGATATTCATGTTGTTGTTTAAGGTGTTCTACATTTATAATTAAAATTTCAATGTTATGTCAATATCTACTATTGGAATTTCAGTGCTGTTTCTTGTTGGTATTTTTACCAGATCTACTACAGTAATTTCTATGTTGTTGTTATGTTGTTTCTAGATTTAGCAATGAAATTTTCCTGTCATTGTTAGGTTGTTTCTCAGATCACAATACAACCATCATTGCCATTGTCATTTCTATTCTTCCTTAATGTAATTGTGCGACACAATAATTTCAGTTGATTATAACTGTTGGTTTAAAAATTGTAACATTAAAAAAATCATCTCCAGTCTTTTGAGAACTGACAATAATTGATTCTGGGTTGGTGTGTCTGGATATTCTCATAATGTCCATTCCTTCTCTTATCAAATTACACCCTAGTTAACCAAAGTTTTTGTGTTTGTTTTTTTTAAATTAAAAATTACTGCCCTGTTTTTATATAAATCAACAGTTGCAAGTAAACCTTAAATGATCAAGATAAAAGTAAATTACTGTCGTTCTATAACAATTTAAACAAATGCAAGTAGGCATCCCTTTGATGGGTAAGAAAAAATGGTTGCTGAATTTTATTTTAATTCGGACTTTTAAAATACTCTAAGAAAAGAACTAATTTTTAAAATGTGCAACTTTAGCAGATTTTAGTGTCAAGAAGGAAACCAAATTTTCATGAAATGCTTGGAAATAAAAAGTTTAAATTATTTTAAAATACCGTTTTAAAGGCTTCATTGAAATTGAGTAAAATGCTTTGGTAAGATTATTTTATTCTTGTTATTCTAGTTTAATGTTAAAGGAAGCAATTTATAAATAAAACAGTTTATAAATAAACCAAAAATGGATTGACATTGGTGTACACAAATATTTAAACTAACAAATTTTGAGTTGAAACTGTAACAACATAACTTCTAAAGCTTAAACATATTTTTTGCCAGTAATAATAAAGGGGAAAATAACGTAAGTAATTTCAATAAATCTTAAATATAACTTCAGTGAAACACACGTCTTTTGTTATTAACCTCAGGTCTTTCTACTGCTCTACTCATTGCTACACAAAAAGGACACTGGATTTGGGATCTTGGGGACATACTTTTAAAAAGACCAATCAGGACACTGCCCTTACTTTGAAATACCTTGTTGTGAAGCAGATAGTAAATTCCTAAGAAATGACATAATATAAGCATGAGAAAGCATGACTAGCTTTAAACATTGTTTAGCCAAGGTCTTTACTGCTGAGTATAAAGTTGTTATCCAAATCTAAACATTTCGTATCCCAACTTCTAAATGTGGTCATTGTTGGACATAATTTTACAATGCTGAACTAATTCTTCAGCTTATTTTTGTTTCTGACATAAGTAACCTTGAAGCAATGTACAATTTCATGTATATTGATGAAGAAAATTAAGTATTTGTTACTGACTGTCAACAACATCTGGTGGTTGCCACCATGAATATTGACCCATGTCCAGGGGTAAAATAACAAATGAGGTGTTTGAAGGCAACAAAGGTTTGTGGAGATGAAACTGTCATGTTTTTCCCCCTGAATCATTGGTCAAGACAAATAAGATCACATAGTGACCACAATAGTGTCTGAGATCTTGACCCCCATTCACTTGAATGACAGTCTGGGTTACGTCTCCTCAAAACAACACACTGTTGACACACGGTCCATGAGTTGAGTTTACAAATGTCAAGATCATTGTAAATTGTGTACTCCCCCCACCACCATTTTTTAAAATTGCAGTTTACAGCCAAACCCATCAGCCTAGTGTGAATAAGCTTACTCACTGTGTCTATTGGTGTACTTCAGCACTTAATCCTTACAGTTCTGGTGTTATTTTAGTAGGATTTACAGGTACATTGTCATTAGTAACAGGTAATCCTCAAAGAGCTTAGCCCAACATTTGTTCATTTCAGTGTTAAAAGTCCCAACTAAATAGGATGTTTAAAACAGTTTAATCCTTTGGATGCTAATGGCATATGTAATTTGTCAAGTTAGTTTGTCCTAATTGTCGAAAATTGCCTGTCAAAAACATATCCTGTGGTAGTTTATTTGTGAGAAATCCAATAGAAGCTCTTGTAAATGAATTACCACAGATAGAATTTAAACAGCAAAAGGTGTCAAAGTTTGCAGTTTTACTAACCTAAATATAACGAGTACACTTGGGTTTTAAATCTGTTTTTTTTCCTTCAGTGTAAACACCCTTAAAGAAAACATTCTTGAAATAAAAAAAACTCCATTGTCTTACAACTGTTATATTCAACATTAAATGGCAATAAAGTTAAATTTATTTCACCGTTAAAGAACCATCATGATAATAAATAAATACTGATTCACAACAAAAACAAAATTGACAAATATTCATTGTCAGCACCGGAAAACAATGTATAAAAATGATTTAGCGGATTGCCATTGGTTTGATGAGATTTCCAATGGAAATCTCATAAAACCAATAGAAATCCGTGGAATAATTTTAAAATATTGCAGGGGGTGCAAACTGCTATGGAAGAAGAGTGTATTATATAAGATATCCTTACTGGAGAATGATCCACATTATTACCTGTTAAGACAAATTCATTGAACAGAATGACAATCCAGTGGTGAAAGTTCCATGCATGACTCACTGGCAATTAGTGATGACAGCAGGTGTTTGTTAAAGCCTACTTTCTGTTGATTAAAAATCTTTTACAAATTTAATGAAAATACACAAAGTGTGTCCACTATAAAACACATAATTATTACAGTTTTATATTTTAGTTGCAACCATGATAATACATCTTTATAACTGTGACCTCCTTTTATTTTAAAAAATATATCCTCTGGTAATTTCATTGAAAGAACTTCTAAAAGGAACCTGTTTAGAATGAATTTTTTTACAACCTTTGACACTAAAATTCACAAGTGATGCCTCTGTTGCTTTAAGGATTGATAAAAGATCTTTGAATTCAAGAAAATCTAACAACTTGACAGCATTAAAATGAAGTTTTGAACAGCGGGTTTGAAGTTCTCCTAGGGTTTGTGATTTTAACTTTAAGTATGTTATTTGATAATGGATTTAACTGAGATAAAAGAAATGTCAAAGGAGGTCTATGTTTGATGATATGCTGCATGGTTGTTTCTTTTTAAGATGCATATGGTCTCCCTTTAACTCTAAGAATGCCCAGCTCAATATTTGTCTATTTCAATGTCAAAATTCCAGCTTAAATAGGCTGTTGAAAACCTATACAATGGGAGTTTTTCTTTAAAAGAAATTATCAAAGGATAGATATTTAACAAAACAAAACAGTTATTTTTGGAACCTTAAAGTGCTGAACACAACATTTGTCCAT
>JAULCD010159248.1:0-10987 GCA_032361085.1 Calliostoma canaliculatum
CGAGTTAGTTACAGTTTTAAGTCCAACTAAAATTAATTCGGCATTGTATGACTTTCAATTTATAAAAAAATTAAATTACAAGATAAATTTTTTTAAAAACTGTTTTAGTTCGTATTGCGGTTTACCGGTATACCAGTAATACCGCTGTTAAATACAATGTCAACGCGACGCTAAACAATAACTCACTCACTATCAAATACAAAAGGATAAATCTATCTACATGCAGAGAAAACCTAGTCTATTTAAATGGGTTGGGTTTTTTGTAGTGTACGATATCTCGTTGGGACATGTTCCTATTGTGCTTACATTCCAATATGTCCACACACTTGTCAAAACATTTTACGATTTGTTTGTTATGTGTTTATGCACCATTAGGTTTTGGTTGACCTCGCTATGTATTTCAGTTCCCAGTAGGGGGTTCGAATCCCGCCATGCATGAGGGGCTCGGCGTCATTTTTCTATGTTGGAAACATTTCAACACAGTGAGGACAGATTGCAATGCTGTGTAACACAATAACACTCTTGGTTCACAGGTACCAGCTGAAGCCCTAATGCCACTGCAATATAACTGAAAAATTGTTAAAAAGAGCGTTGAACCATAAATCACTCACTTGCAGTCTATATATCACTTGCTTGATAACGGTATTAATATCTACACCTAAACGTCGCACAAATTGCAATAAAGAAGTTGATATCCATAGAATATACCTTGAGTGTTTAGTAAACAATCATATTTTTAATATGAATGAAGGCTTTGTCTTGATGCGAGCAGTTTTGAAATATAAACAGTGCAACAAGCATCACTTTTTAGCTAAAAAAACCCAATGTAATAAAGAACAAAACTCAAAGGTCTTGTAAAATTTGAAAATAATAGTTTTATTATATACAGGTGGATCAGAAATACAATTACACAATAAATTAAAATATACGTCATATTCATGAAATATCCGAGCAGTGACAATATATTTGTATATTTTCACACTGTGTGAAAATATCACTGGTCAATGCTCACAACAGTTTTGGGCACTGTGTGGAGCTTTATTCTGTAGAGTTAGTTCCCTTTGCATCTTCTGGTCGCAAAGTCACATCTTTTTTTGGAAGTTATTTTGTGTATATTTAAGGTCTTTGTCAAAAAAGGTATGTTAGGACTCAGATTGTTTTATTTGCTTTGGCGTGTTGTTATTTATTTTTAACTGACTTAAAACTTGTGAAAAGTCTTTTTTGTTGAAATCGATCATCGATCACTTTTTCGAGGAGACTGACGAACATTTAGAACAAATTCAAAAGTCATGAATACACTTGGCTAATATCAGTTAAATAAATACAGTGTTTAGCCACACATTTTCTGGCTATTTAATTAATTATATGAATATGCACATGTGCAGTATGTTTATAAGTAAAATATGTCAATATTTCTCATGAATATAACATGAATAATTTGAACCTAAATTTGTGTGCAGTGTCAATGAGATGTAAAAGGCACTGTAATGTGACTACGCTTAGGAATTGCTTACAGTCATTTAAAATATATTTATTTGTTAGGAAAGTCCAGGATTTTTCTTAGGATTTAATGCTCAGGATTTAAATTAGAATGTGGAGTTACAAAAAATGTTACACACAGATTGGCCTTCATATTACATGTAATCCTTCTGCAACACAAGAAAATGGCTATTCTTTGAACAATTACAATCAAACTGTCGCCATCAAACCTTTAAAACCTCAATGGTCCATTGTCTAATCAATTAATGATTTTAATGGTTATACTTGTTCCAACTGTTTTAATTATGTTCTGTTGATTGAAGATCAACGTGTAAATGTTTGTGTATTATGTGATGAAACAACTTTTCAGCAATTTTGAAAATGTAATAATAAAAACTAACCTATACAAGTGGATTCTTAATAGGCATTTAGAAGTGTAGAGCATAAGTCTATTGAACTTTATGGATGTCAACTTTTTTTTGTTTGGCATAGGCACAACGTTTAACAGTATATTTTTACTCCTTCATGCTCCTTGAAGACATCAAAATAAGAAAACACCAACCTGCGATCAACCAAGACCAAGGAGTGTACCTACCAAATGCCTGGGACAATCTCTTGTAACGCTCATGACTCTTAACTTAATTTTGTTATCACAAATTGACTCAATCTTAATCACCCAAATTCATTACCAATATCTCATTGTACATCAACACCACTAGCTTCGTTAATCCCAGCTTATCACAACCACTGGTCCCCATTTGTCCCACTTATTACATAACTACTGGCTTACAATCTGTAATCACAACTCTTTTATTGTCAATCATGTTATAACAACTCGCTTCCCTCCTTTCTAGCAATCTGTTATCACAACTCATTTATTATCATAACTGCTGTCCTAAATGCACTGTTATGCCAGTTTACTATGCTGTATATACATACCAGTTCACACCATTCACCTGATGAAGGAGTAAGAAGATACTCCGAAACGTTGTGCCTGTGCCACACTAAGAAGTTGACATCCATAAAGTTCAATAGACCTATACAAGTTGGCCAATAAATTGCTGCCAGACATTTAAAAACAAAATCAATGTTATTTTTGTTATGGATGCATCCTTATTGCTTATCTCATTAGTGAATGTGATCAAGTCACTTTATTCGTGCCTTTTAAAGTTTCTGTTGATGTCAGTTTGAATGTGTATAGTGTGGTGAAACGATGAATGACGTTTTGGTATACGACACCGAGTTTGTTGAGTAGGGAGTAACCCTTATCTTTTTTGTTCTGTTGTGAGCCAAGTGAAAGAACCCACAATTGGCAGATTGTAGGAGACACTAACGTGTCTCATCCTATCTCAGAGGGGTTCACCCCAGACATATCGTCACTGTCATTATTTCATCACTGACTAGGTTTACTCCATCGGTGGCGTTGTGGGAGGCGGTCAACTGTGGAGTGTGCAGCTGCCGTTGTCGGGGACCTTTGGGGCTACGTCAGGATCACTACCCCTTTCCCTAGTTTCCTTGAAGAACAAGCTATGACTCCCATACAATATGAAGCTGTTCATTCGCCACTATCTGGTGCGTTCCACCTTATAAATACTCTCTCTGACCTTTCTTTGTCTCATGGTTTTACTCTATGACTTTTGATCAGCTTGATCTACAGTATGCTTGTCTGCTCTTCCCCATACTTCCAGAATTATCCCCATTCGTCTGCACGAGATCTGTTCGCCAATGGGCGGACTTACTGTTGATTCTTATTGTTCCTTCATACACCCATGTCGATTTGGAATAACCCAGTAGGCTTAGATATTACTTCTACCTGGCTGACGAACCACAAGCACTGGCTATATCACTGTTCACACGACGTTCGATTGCTCTCGACCTACTTGTCATCTACTTCCTAGCTTTGAAGTGGTTGTCTGCACAACTTTACTTTGGCACACCTGCTTGTCACAGGCACTTATGATCTAGTCGACTTCCGCCACGACGGGCTACTTCATCTCCAAGCAGGAATCTAGCTGTTCGACGTCCCTACTCAACCAGCGTCCGGTTCACCCTCGTGGACCAGCTTCATTTAATGACACGGGCTTGTCACATTGTAGGGATGTATGACATATGGTTCTGTCTATCCTGGCCGTCTTCGTCTGAGTGGACTTTACATCCAGCCAATTCAATTCATTTAATCTCGGCTCTTAATGGCTTGATCAGTTCTGTTCGCGGCTTGGCACTTTAACAGATTGCCCCTTTCTGTGGTCCTGTTCCGGGACCTCTGACATGGGATCACAATGCTTGGTCATACTGTGGGAAGGACTTGACGACTATGCATTTCCCCGACGATACTTTTCCCCTTGCTACTAAAGTAGATTCATCTGACAAAGGAACTGCATCTGATTTTGGTAGCGCCCTTCCAGGCAATGTTATTGTGATTCTCCCGTCTTCTCAACAACATCTGGCAACCAATTATAGCTCTTCTGTGCTTGTGCATTCACACAGCGATCATCTTCTTCAAGATAAAAATAATTACCAGCTTTACGATTGGTCCTGCTTAAAGCCTTGTCAATTCATGAGGGTTATTCTGCTCCAGCTGCTGCTAAAATTTCTAATGAGCACCGTGTCACTACTCGTCTATATGACAATAAATTGGAAACTTTGTCGGCTTTGGCTTCGATTACCCCACAGATGGCCATTTATTTGTTGGGTTCACCTTTGGCAGTCTCGTCAACGAAATGCGTTGATGATCGATTTATATCTATTTAGAATTTTCTCGGCAGCATCGCAAGAGCTTCCAATTCCCTTTTATACCACTGTCAATACCACTACGACAAAGTGCACTCGCAATACAGTGACATTTTGGTTAATAGAGTAAGATTGAAAACAGGGCATTAAGAATAAAAGGGTTAACGAGTAGAATAAAGATAAACACTGCTGTGTTACCGATATTCATTTCATCAAGTCATGGGAAGCAGCTACAGCTAGTTAGCGATTAGCAATTGGTTACTGAACTTGCAACCGCTAACGGCAGGCAGTGTTTGCCATCCCCTTGACGGGCCGAGTCCCTAGCATAAAACTGGCTAAAGGCGGAGGGCTGACACCAGTAGGCCGCTCTGATAATAGTGTTCATTGAAATAGAGTGGTTAAGGGCTCAGAAGGTAGAGTTTGTTCTCAACTTGTGCGCCTTTACTACTTCACCTTGCAAGTCATCCGTTAAATTCAGCGACTGATACACTAATTCAATGGTATTAAACTTTGAAAAAGTTGAGGTTAATATTTCCTTTCCCACTGTGGTAAAGGAAATAAACAGTCTTCTCTGAGTGGTACCAAGCTCTTTAACTTTGTGAACGTACCACTTCAGAGCTCTAACAGGACATAGGAACCTGTCAGGGTTGTTTTTGTCTTGCGAATGTGACAAAGATGGAATCACCATAGGAGGTAAGATTTCACTCGAAACTCGGGTAAAGTTTCCATGCTCACTAGGTCCTCTTGCCAGCGCAGAGAGTTAAATGCGATAGCATGTAACTTCCCTCTCATGCGTGAGGAGGCAAGGATCAGAAGGAAAGCTGTCTTGAAGGAGATCAGTTTTACTTTGCTGTACTCATAGGCTCAAAGGGGTTCGAACCCAGATCCTTGAGTACAAGGATTGGAGGACGCTGACAAGGAGCATTGTAGTGCAAATCGCAGAGCAGTAAGTTTGGGTGAATGGGATCCACTTGCCTTGGCTCCGCCCAATCCACCCATTTTTTTCAGTGTGACTTATAAACTCGTTCAGTTGAGCTGCACCTGGCTGAAGATACTCAGGTGGCAACCGTCTCAGAAAATCCCTGCACCGTAAGAGATTGTCAAACAATCTGCAAGTGTGAAGGTCTGGAACCCCCAGGTTTATGTGACACAGCCTCTAGTGAGGTTGCGTCAGCAGCACATGCCTTCTCGGTAGTGCTACGGGGATCTCCACTAGGAATTCCAGCAGTAGGAGAAACCACGGTTGGGCTGGCTACCTCAAAGCTCTCAGAATGAGCTCGGAAATTTCTGTTGAGCTTTGAGCAGATTCGAGACCGGCATAAGCGACCAGACCGGTCCAATTTAATGTGGGAGCATCATGTGCCGACGCTAGTGGATCCGGGACCGGTGACACAAATAGGGGAAGTGAATGAGCCTGGTGGCAAACAGGTCGATATGGGGAGTTTCCCACATGGAGAACAGACCTTGGCTGTTCCCATATGGAGAGTCCACTGTTTGTACCACTTTGTCCTTGCTGAGGGCATCTGCTAATACATTTACCTTCCCCTGAATGTGTTGGGCAACCAGATGACCGCCTAACTCTCTGATTTTGGAGAGCATAGCAAAGGTCCTCCTGCACAAGTTGGGGGAGTGGGTCCCTCTCATTGTTTACATACGCAGCGACCGTGGTATTGTCGGTGCGTAGCAGAGTTACCTTGTTCGCTAAGTGGGGAGCGAAGGCGTCTATAGCCTTCCTCACAGCCTCCATTTCCAACACATTTATGTGAAAAAGATGAAGTTCGGGTTCCCACAAACCATTGGCCTGATGGGGTCCTAGGTGGGCTCTCCACCCCGTCTCGCACGCATCCATGAACAAAGACTGGGTTGGCATCGGCGGGTGTAAAGGTATTGTCTGCTGTAGAAAGGCCGGAGAAAGACATTGAACCACTAAGAGGTTGAACCAGGCCCAATGGGGATTGGCAGGTCCCAATTCTTATTCCATTTGGTTGTCAGAACCAATAGCAGCTCGCGTTTGGCCAGATTTGCCTGAGGGAGGATCTACATAGTGCCTTGCACGTAGCAGTACCCAGTGAGTCATCCAGGTAGGCGTGAAAACACATGCCCAGAGAGTGAATTCTGGCCACCTTTGCCTTCATCACTCTTGTGAAGACATATGGGGCTGCTGTTAGTCCGAAGGGTAGAGCTCTGAACTCGAACGTCTGACCCTGAAACACAAACCTTAGATATTTCCTGGAGGTTCTGTGAATGGGAGCTAGGGGCCAAACCATTCCCCACAGCAGGGAGCTTGTCACCTGTTGGCCTTGCACTCAATGACGGTGGCGAGCAGCACAGGTAACACCGTCACCTACAGTAGGGGCCGGCACCTGCACCCAAAAAGGGAGGACGCCGGTTGAAGCCACCACTGGACAAATGTTCGTGGTGACCTCAAGAGGAGGGGAGGGGGAAGGGGAGAGGCGCACACTGCTTCCAACCCCGACACCACGTCCATATAAAGTAGGATGGATTTGACAGCCCTACCAGTCCCCAGCGAGCGAGATGATGCCTTGGCTGCAACCTTACCATTTTCAATGGCCCGTGAAGTAGCCTTCGGCAGCTGCCTTAATACAGCGACTAGCAGCCAGGGCATCCCAATGCCGCTGGGTCAGTCCTTGCAATTGTGGCACGGGTTTGCCTGGTTGCACGTCTTGCAAGTAAGGCATAGAGAATGTGGGTCAGATATGTTGAAATGACTACCGGTAAGAGTATCAAGAAAAAACAAGAGTTTACAGGGTAAGGATAAGTTACGACTAGATAGCAAATCTGGCGAGCAAGTCGATGTGGACTGAAGAGTAAGCTAATGTTATATGTTAGCATTGACAATCAACTAAGCCTAATATCGCTTTGTGGAACAGTGTCCTGGGACCCGTTACTCAAAGAGATCTTAGGCTGAATTGATCGTATTAATATTGTAACATTCTATACCTACCTAAGACCTAATCCCAGGCTTTATGAACTATGTCACTGAGTAATGTTTTTAGTTCACAAATACCAATAACATTGTAAAATGTGCACTTTTCCGAGACAAAAATATATGTGCACGTGTTTGGCATTCGTTAACAAAAAACATTTCTTCAGTGTGCATAAGCAACTTTCTCCTCATATAATATTATTAGTTAATAAATTTTAGACTTAACATAAATTTGAATAAGACCTTCTGTATGATGTTAATTATGTTCGTGTTAATCCAGTAATGAAGTATACTTTAAACATAGAATGTTTAAAGTAATTCAGTATCTTCAAAGAAGTGAACTGCTTCCGAAATAACAGGTGTTTAAAAGTAAATGTTACTTTAAGTAGTATGTGGAGGACGAGTGACAGAAGGTTTTAGCAAGGGCTTTAGTAAGAGCAAAAAATGACCCATTTGTTCATGGGCAGTCTTTTTTTTTTTTATCCCTGTAAAGTATTTTCACGAGTTCTGTATCATACTTAGGGCAAAGTCAAAAATCGAGTTGGCTACAATTTCCATTTTATCAAACGTGTTTGGAAATATTGCACATTATGAAAACTAAGTTGCCAAAGTCAGGTTTTTTAATCAAGGTTGTACGAGACTTTCCACCAGTCTACTTCTCAGTGTGAAGACCACTGTGTTTCACCGAAGCTGTGTTCACAATAACTAGGAAACATAGCATGGCCCATTGTATACTATGCTACTGGTGTCATATAATAATAAGTGACTAAGATTAACCTTTTTGGTCCAGTTTGTTTTGTAAGGTTTTAATGTTAGGGTTGATCCCTAATGTAATACAAATATACATACCAGTGTGTCGCAATATATCGAAGTACAAAATGTGGGGCAATATACATCCCTACTCCCATACATCCTTGGGGCAATATACATCTCAACCACCTCCAACCCTATCCCCACCTCCACTCCCACCTCCACCCCCACCTCCACGACCTCATCCCCGACTTTTAGCAGCAGTGTTTTTAAATAACCCTTTACATAGTGTACGGTTGTTAAGCATAATTAATGAGTTATGCTTAACAATGGCACAAGCATGACTTTATAAAGATAATGACCGATAATGTCTTCATTTAGTGAAGTGCGATGTTTTGGAACGGATTCTTGAACCTAAAATGCACAATCGTGGTATGTCAAACTCATTGTGCGTATCTTCACAACGTTTTTGGACATATATTTGCTCCTTTATCAGGTGAAACGTCGTAAACTATGCACAAAGACGTTTACTTCCCAAAAATTCCTGGATTATGCCTTGAAGAATTAAAATTATGAAATATTGCTCTTTTCTCAGTAAAGAATTTGTCGTTGATTAAACTCAAACCATGACTAACTCTTCAAGAACTGATATGGTTCAATACAATAACCGAGAGCACCCTTTAGTGTAAAAAGGCATAAGCATAACAATTTAATCAGTTAACCTCGTTCTGCAATTAAAATGTGCCACAAAGGCATTAAGCCTAAGTTTATTTGCAAAACAACTTATTTTGGGGTTTCTTGCTTAGAGTATCAGGTTGTGTTGACTTTTTGTTTTTTTGGGTTTTTTTTTTTTACTTTCTAGTACTTTTTTAGTGATATTCTTCATTTAGAAAGGGATGTTCAAGTATATGACAATGACTATCATGGATGTAAACTTTTTTCATTTTTTAGTTTGTGCACAACGTTTCTGGGCTTTTCTGTGCCCCTTGTCAGCAGACGAAGGGGTAAGGAAAAGCTCAGAAACTTTCTTCACACAATAAAAAATAAGTTGACATCCATAATAGTCATTGTCATTTACTTTTTATTCTTGAAAAGGTAAAGCTAAAAACCACATAACCCCTGGTACCTCCATGAAGTGGTGTAATGGGATTACCTAATAAACCTTTGGGGAGTTCATGTTCAAATAGCAGTCATGGCATGGATTATTATTAACTTTGTGCGTCAACATCACATCCCTCTGGCGATACAGATATTTTATTAGATATAGTTCTTGTAATATGTTTTATGTAATATACATATTTATGGAAGCATGTGATTAAATTTACGATCTCCTGAGATATTTGATCTGTGTCGCTGCTGGGACCGATCTCATGACCGGTTGTAGAATATCCTAACCCAATCTTAAACAGCATCCTAACTTGATTTTCATTGAAGTTTGTGAACTCAAGTAAGACTATTTGTTTTAGCTATGGTGTTTTACTAAAAAGATGGAGGTGGTGGTATCTAAGAGTATATTTCATTTATGACAAATTTCACAAAATCTCAATCAGGTTTTCACATTAAATATGAAAAGGGTCCCGTTCTACAAAGAATTCGCAAGGCCCTCTTAATGATATATGACCTGTTATACTGTAAGCAGAACACATACCCATTCCGATAACTGCAATTATATTGTTATACTTCAAGCGGAATACATATCTATTCACATAACTGCAGTTCTCGTGTTATACTTTCGGCAAACACATAGTATTACCCATTCAGATAACTGCAGTTCTATTGTTATACTTTAAGAAAACACATACCAATTTAGATAATTGCAGTTCTATTATGATATTTTTAGCAGAACACATACCCATTCAGATAACTGCAGTTCGTTTGTTTTACTTCAAGCAGAACATATACCTTTGAGGACAACTGCAGTTCTGTTGTTATGCTTTAACCAAAACACATTCCTATTTATTTAACCGCAATCCTGTTCTTATACTTCAAACAAATCACATACCCGTTTACATTACGAAAGTTATATTGTTATACTTTAAGCAATACACATAACCATTAGGATAACTGCAGTGCTATAGTTATAATAATATTAAGCAGAACACATACCCATTCAGATAACTGCAGTTCTAATGTTATACTTTTAGCAGAACGCATACCTATTCACATAACTGCTTTCCTATTGTTATAATTTAAGCAGAACACATACCCATTCAGATAACTGCAGTTCGTTTGTTATACTTTGGCAAACACATACCCATTTATATTATAGCAGTTCGTTTGTTATACTTTAAGCAGAACACATATCCCTACATATAACTACAGTTCGTTTGTTATACTTTAGGCAAACACATACCTATTTAGATTATTGCAGTTCGTTTGTTATACTATAAGCAAAACATATACCTCCTTAGACAACTGTTAGACTGTACGCAGAACACATACCGATTCAGATAACTGAAGTTCTTTTGTTATGCTTTAAGGAAACACATATCCATTGAGATTACTGCATTTCTATTGTTACAATTTAAGCAAAACACATACCCATTCCGATAACTGCAGTTATATTGTTATACTCTAAGCAAAACACATACAGACTTAGATAACTTCAGTTATATTGTTACAATTTAAGCAAAACACATACCCATTCTGATAACTGCAGCTTTATTGTTATACTTTAAGCAGAATACATACCCATTCAGATAACTGCAGCTCTGATGCTATGCTTTAACCAAACACATACCCATTAAGATTACTGCATTTCTAGTCTTACAATTTAAGCAAAACATATACCGATTCTGATAATTGCAGGTTTGTTTTTATACTTTAAAGCAGAATACATACTCATTTAGGAACTGCAGTTCTATTGTTATACTTTCAAAAAATCACATACATATTCCAGTACTTCCGGTTAAAAAATGGTGGCCGCTAGCAGTAATCAAATCGTTCGTTTCATTTTATCTTCAAAGTTCTGTATGAAATATACAGTATTACAGGTAATTTTTCATGAAATAAAATAGTTCTTTCCAAAGAATATCATGAACAAAACAGTTTTTTCATACATTTATCGAAGTAACTTATGTT